>VVHJ01060841.1:0-17068 GCA_015107715.1 Tylochromis polylepis | reverse complement strand
TTTGTGGTCATTCTGTGTCTCTTTGTGGTCGTTTTTGCGTCTCTTTGTGGTCGTTTATGCGTCTCTTTGTGGTCGTTTTTGCGTCTATTTGTGGTCGTTTTTGCGTCTCTTTGTGGTCGTTTTGTGTCTCTTTGTGGTTGTTCTGCGTCTCTGTGTTCCTTTTTCCGTCTCTTTGTGGTCTTTTTTGTCTCTTTGTGGTTGTTTTGCGTCTCTTTGTGTTCCTTTTTCCGTCTCTTTGTGGTCCTTTTTGTCTCTTTGTGGTCGTTTTTGCGTCTCTTTGTGGTCGTTTCTGTCTCTTTGTGGTCATTTTTGTGTCTCTTTGTGGTCGTTTTTGCGTCTCTTTGTGGTCGTTTTGTGTCTCTTTGTGGTCGTTTTTGCGTCTCTTTGTTGTCGTTTTTGTGTCTCTTTGTGGTTGTTCTGCGTCTCTTTGTGGTCCTTTTTGCGTCTCTTTGTGGTTGTTTGTATCTCTTTGTGGTCATTTTTGCGTCTCTTTGTGGTTGTTTCTGTCTCTTTGTGGTCCTTTTTGCGTCTCTTTGTGGTCGTTTTTGCGTCTCTTTGTGGTCGTTTTGCATCTCTTTGTGGTCTCTTGGTGTCTCACTCTGGGACGGCGGCACAGCGAAGGTCAGAGAAGCGCTGACGTTAACGGTCGCTAACGGACGCTGCTGTTCATAAGCTCGTTTTGGGCGAGGTGGAGGAAGCTGCCATTCTTCATCACGGCGCTGTGAAAACGTCCTGAACGTACAGCTGATGGAAAACGGTTTCGTGGTTTAACTCCACATTTCAACGTTCAATTCCTGAGTTTGCTTTAACCAACGCTGAGCTGAAACTGATTCTGTATTGATTATCGATTTTATTGGGGCGTGAATGTGATCGGAGTCTTCGCTCACATGTCGTCAGCTTGCCGTCATTTTTCACACGTTCAGCTGAATTTGAGTGTTTTTGTTGCTCTCAGCTGCATTTACATTCAGCTCTGTGAACCCACCGTGACTGACAGCTCCAAGGAGGACAGGGGGTGGGCTGAAGCTCCCATCCCTGGCCTCTGATTGGCTGCTACAGCTCAGGGAAAATGCGCATTGCGAGAGCGAGGGAAAAAAGAGAGGGAGACAGAGGAGGAGGAGGAGGAGGGAGAGCAAGCAAACAGTCCTCAACAGTTCAGAGTCTCAGCGGGGAGGAGGAAGAGAAGACGAAGAAGAGGAGAAGAGGAGGAGGAGTGAGCTCACCTGACCTGATGGAGGGATTCTCCTGCAGGAGGCAATCCAGTGAATGAGGAGGAGGAGAAGAGTGGGAGTGAAGTTGGAGGACGAAGAGCTCAACAGAGATGTGAGGAGGAGGAAGGAGGGATTCTCTCTCTTCATCAGAGTGCAACAGGAGCACCTGTTTTCTCTCCTTTCTTTCTCCTCATTAGCCTCTCCGGTCCCTCCACCTCCGCCCTCCGTCCGTCCGTCTGTCCTCCATCAGGGAGCTGACGTCAGTTTTGGGGTGCTCTCTCTCTCTCTCTCCCCGTCTGCCTGTGTGGGTGTGCTCGCTCGCCCAGCCTCCCTGCTTTTCTTCTCTTTTCTTTTTTGAATGTGAGAGCGAGCTGATGCCTTTCCTCCGTCACACAGCTTTATTTGCAGTCCAGGGATTCTCCTCCACCAACAGCACCTTCACCGCTGCTGCATCAGGAGGCTCAACAGCAACACAGACCCCCAAAATCCCGGAGGAGCTCGGAGCTGTGGTTTGGATGTTTTTCCTGTCACTGCCTCTGAATCGCTGATGGATTAGACTCACACTCACACACACACACACACACACTCTCAGACAGTCTGGAGTGTGTGTTTGGAGGCGGATGTGTCGACGGCCGAGCGCAACTTTAAATATTAATAACAAACATTTTCATCACTTTAAAGTTTGATTGTAAATGTGATCAAATGTCCAAAAATCGTTTTCTTCTTTTTTAAGTATAACATTTAACATTTGATCGTGTGCAGCCGACTGTCTGAATCACTCGTTTCTGCAGCTAAAGTAAATCTTCTGCTTTAAATAAATTGCAGTAAGAAACATTTTAAAGCTAATTGTTTGCTTAATTTTTCTTCCAAACAGCAGAATTTAATATAAAATAGTTGATCAAATGTAAATGTGATTTCTTTTCAAAATAAAATAATTTAAACTTTGGCACAGAAATATGAGTAAATGTACAAAAATAATAATTTTAGCCTTAAAACCATCATTAATATCAGCATGTACATGTTTTATTTAAAGTAGGAAGAATTAAACATTTTGAGTGGGAGAAAGTCATCCCTCAGTTTGGAAACAAAATTCTGAGACTAGCAGTGCCATCTTTAGTCTGAAGTGCAGATTTCTGTGCAAACGTATAGATTTCGGTGCGCTCTGGGCACAGAGGCGACGGCAGACTGAGGCCACAGGTTTTTATGTTTCTTGGCAGCGTCCTGCTGATTTCGTGCTTTTGGCTCTGAACACCTGAGCGAGGCTCCGGCCGGCAGCCAGCAGGATCGTGAGGCTGATGAAGAGCTGCTGTGTTTTTATGCATAATGAATAGAGCCATGCAGGCCGAGCTCGCCGAGGCACCATCCATCCAGCCGCTCGTCAGCTGCCGTCATTAGCCCCGTCTACTTTAAACACCAGCATCTCCTCGCTTCCTCGGCTCCTTCCTGAACCCGTTTACAGCCTGGAAGCTCGTGACGTGGGTTCGAGTCTGGACTGAAGGTCCGTCGACTGGCAGTCATCGACGGGCTGGACTTTCTTAGATCCGCCACATTGCTCTGTGGAAGCGGTGCGTGCTGGTTCTTCTGTACTGGAAACATAAAAACTTTTTTTATCTGTTGGATCCCGACTCAAACCGCCCAGATGATCGGCGTCAACAGCATCCACTCAACGGGCCGCATGCGCTCGCGCTCGCTGTGCTCGGTCCGGAGCGGGCGGGACTCGAGGGACAACGACCCGTTCAGGTATCCCAGAACCCCCCGCTCCCGCTCCCTGAAACCGCTGGCCTTCCCCGACCTGCTGGGGAAAACCCAGGATGGGCAGCAGCACCCGCAGAGCCGCAAGAAGAAGGTAGAGCCGGAGATACACCTGTGAAACTTTACCTGAGTTACCCCGTTTAAAAAAACGTTAAGGTTTGTTTTCGTCCTAAAGACACGCTTCTGACACGGGCGCTGGTTTAGCTCAGTGCGTTGAGCGGGCGGCCACATGCCGTACGGCTGAGAGCGGCCCTCCCGGGTTCGAGTCCGACCCGCGGCCCTTTGCCTCACGTCTTCCCCCCTCTCTCTCTGCCCCCCGCTTTCCTGTCCTTTCTTTATTGTGTCAAATAAAGCTGGGGAAAAAAAAGATGCTCTTCTGACGCACGTTTAAAAACCTGTATGAAGGAATCCCTGTGCGCCAGCCGCTTCAGTTTATACCTGTTTACACCTTCGTGATGACATCACCTGCTCTGAGATTTCATTGGCTAGTTTTTATTATTACTGTCATTGTTGTCGGTCCGTTTTGTCTCGGAGCGAGTTCTTCCTGTTTTCATTGTTGAAAAGTGTTATGTGTCATTTTTATATCGACGTGTGTTCTGAAGACGGCGACTCACATTTATGTTCAGTTTATTAAAATCTTTCTTCACATCTCTGTAGTAACCATGGACAGCAGGCCCCTCGGCAGGCTTCCACAATCTGGCCAATCAGAAGAAAGTGGGCTGTTAGGGAGGAGGGAGGGCTTAAAGGGGGAGGAGCTATACCAGCTGGTTTCAGGCAGAAGGCGAACTGAGGCCCAGGATCAGACACAGGAGGATTATTTCAAGCTGCCCACGGGGTCGATGCTCGAGGAAAAGCGTGTCCACACAGGAAGTGATCCGCTCGTTCTTATGTTGCTCACGGTTGGTCGATAGTGGACATGCCAGCCTCTTGTTGCCTGGGCAACTATCTAATTTATGTACCCCCTGCTCATACGTCAATCAGCAGCATCCTTCGCTCTCACCGGTAGCCGCTTCAGTCGCTCACATCAAAGTCTCCCGCTTCCTGTCACCGGCGGTTATTTTGCTCGTTGGTGCTCGTATGGAGCTGAGTGTCAGCGGCGGTCTGCGGTCTCAGGTGATGGCGTGGCTTCCTGTGTGGACGGCCCTTTAAACAGGTAGCGCTGGACCAGGTTTGACACTCTGACCCCGAGGAAACTCGTCTCCATTAAAAACGATGACCAGAGCCGTTAAATCCGCTCAGCCAATCAGCACCCAGCTTTCAGGCCATGTGACCAGCTTTAGTCCGACACGTGAAGAATGTGGATGAAACGGCGAAATACTGAATGTCCCATCAAGTAATCAGATTACTGTGAATCCTGAAATCCATATGAGCTCTTCATGTCCTCTTCGTTTGTGTGTGTGTGTGTGTGTCTCTGCAGACGCTGTACAGCTCCATCAAGAACGAGAAGCTGCAGTGGACCATGTGAGTTTCTGCTTCCTCCTGCTGCTCCGACACACAGCATGTACAAACATCTCCACTGTGTGTGTGTGTGTGTGTGTGTGTGTGTGTCCCTGCTGCCCTGACTCCCTTATTTAAGCCTCTGTTGCTGTGGTAACCGTTCCCTGCTTCATTCCTGACTGTAATTGCAGGTCAGCATCCCAACGCCCATGCTTGACTGTGGACACACACACACATAAATACATAGATTTACTGGGTGTCTGTATCCGTGCGGCGTCTGTCCGCCCTCGTGTTCAGCCTGTTCTTTCTCCTAAACTGTTTCCTTCCTGTGTGGACGTTCAACTTCTTTCTGATAAATAACATACTTATTCAGGTCATGTTTCACATCCGTGCTGTTATGTACAAAAATAAAAATGTCTGCCATCAAAGAGCTGATGTGTTTCAGGAAGTTAAAAAACTCAGTTATGATAATTAATAACAGGCAATTTATGTGAAGCTGATGAAAGCGGGTCGAGTTTGTGTTTTCTGACCTGTAAGCGTCAGCGCGTCACCAGGCGAGCTGAAACTCAGTGTTTGATTTCAGTTTCCAGGTTCACGAAATCATTTCAGGTTTTCAAAAGTCTAACTTTCATTTTTATTTTAGTTTTAGTTCAGTTCGAGTTAGCTGTAATAACCTCGCCGCGAACAGACAGGAAACAGAATCCGTCCAACAGGAAGTTCAATAAGACGAGAGGTTAGCGAGCCGATCGCATGACTTCAGACCGCGAACCCACCGACGTCAGAGAGAAACCATAAATGACTTTAAACCCAAAAAGGAAATGATGGAAGTAAGACATAAAAACAGTGAGAGGATGAAACAGGAGATCGGTGAGGTGAGACAGGAAATGAGGTCATTCACTGATTTAAAGAAAATGAAGCTGAAAACATGAACTCAACGGGATGATGGAAGCGCGGTTTGAGGCTGACACGTCTGAAGACGACGAAGAAGTTACCCGAGCGAGTCGTTAGTAATGAAACCTAAATGCGCTCGGCGACGAGGACGACCTGACGCAGGTTCTTTAAACTGTTTCCTCTCTTGAAGTGATGAAGAGGAGTTGAGGAAGTCCATGTCGGAGCTGGCGGACGTTCGAACAGACTCCGCCTCCCACACCATGAAACGGCTCGGGAGTAGCGGAAACCCGCTGGTGGGCGTGGCCCAGCAGGCCGACGGCGAGCTGTACAAGAGCGGCTTCCTGGTCCGCAAAGTCCACGCCGACCCCGACGGGAAGAGAAGTACGCCGCTCCTTCTCCTCCTTCTGCTTCTTCTTCCGTTTTCAGTTTTGTTGACCCCGCCCCCTGTCGGCTGACCTGTCACTTCCTGTTTGAACGTTCTTGATGATGGTGTTTGTGCTGTTTGTTGCAGCGCCGCGGGGGAAGAGGGGGTGGAAGTCCTTCTACGCCATGCTGAAGGGTATGGTCCTCTACCTGCAGAAGGTAAGCGTCTGCACTACGTTTCCCAGCAGCCCCTCTTTCTGTTCGTGTCCCCGGGTCAGACGCATAGAGACGGAAAACGCAGCGAGCTGATTGGGCGTCAGCCTGTTTTTCTCTCGGTGCTGATTCGGCACTGGTGTTTTTAACGGCTCCGCCCACCAGGGGTTTGATTAAAATATCTGAACGAGTGAGGGATTACAGCCTGCTCTACACACCGCTGCACAAAAGTAAGCGGACGAATCGAACTATAAAGCGTGAGTCCCCGTCCGCATACTTATGCAGCTCCACGTTAACATAAAAACTGTCTCACTGGGAGATTTTTGTGCTTTTTCTTTTCTTTCATCACTCAGAAACTTTGTCAGAGTTGTGAAAGAATCGTTTCCATTTGAAAGATTTCTTTTTAACTCCTTTAATCAGGAACGGCGAGCGTTTATAGCGAGAAAGTCGAGCTGTGATGTGGCGAGCATCGCGTTTAAGCGTCTTTCTTGTTTGAGTTTTTGGAGAGCTGATGCTGATTTTATCCGCAGGACGAGTACCGAGCTGAGAAGGAGCTGACGGAGGAGGATGTGAAGAACGCCGTGTCCGTCCATCACTCTCTGGCCATGCGGGCTGCCGATTACAGCAAGAGGCCCAACGTGTTCTACCTGAGGACCGCCGACTGGAGGGTCTTCCTGTTCCAGGCCCCGTAAGCACCTCAGTCCCTCTGTTTGTGTTAAGTTGAGGAAGAGGGGTGGAGGAGGGTTTCCAAGCAGCTTGCAGGCAGCACAGGAAGGATAAAGCAGCTTAAACTAAACCAGGCGAGACAGGAAGTTCAGGGTTCTCAGGTGTTTCCTGTGTTTCCTGCAGGAACGCGGAGCAGATGCAGTCGTGGATCACGCGCATCAACGTGGTGGCGGCCATGTTTTCTGCTCCTCCCTTCCCAGCCGCGATCGGGTCCCAGAAGAAGTTCAGCCGTCCTCTGTTGCCGGGATCCAACACTAAACTGTCACAGGTAAAAACGCCGCCACCGTCCTTTTCAGCTCCGCCCGCTTTCATCAGAGACTCAAACCTCTGCCCCCACCCTCTGTCCTGACAGGAGGAGCAGGTCAAATCTCACGAGAACCGTTTCAGGGCGGTGTCCTCTGAGCTGTCTGACCTCACGGCCTCCACGCCGGACCGAAAGGTGAAAGGTCGCGAGCTGGAGGAGCACAAACTCCGACAGGAGTACCTGGAGTTTGAGGTGAGGAGGTTTAAAATAACACGCAGGAACACGACTCAGCTGGAAGTATTACAGTACTTATACTCGGTATACTCAGGACTAAATCTGCACTTGATTGTGGAGGACCAAAGCTGCCAAAATCAAAAACAAATGGATAAATTAAAAACTAAATGTTTACAAAATAATTTTTTAAAGTGCATTTAAATGAAATACATATGATTATAAAAGTTATTCAATTAAAAATTATTATATTTTAAAATTTTTTAGATAAATGAAAATGAAGAAATAAATTAATTAATGATTTGGTAGAAAAAATTATTCCAGGCCAAGTATGGAGGACCAAAGCTGCTAAAATCAAAGTGAATTTGACTCGGTAACTTATTATCATTTTTGGCTTATTTTTTATTATACATGGATTCATAAATTTAATGGCACATAGAATTTTGATCAAGTCCTTTATTTATGTTTTTTATTATTTTTGCCGTTTTGGTCCTCCATACTTTTATGGAGGACCAAATACAGATTTAATAACCGGAGTTGTATTTTGTTTTGTGACTCGTGTCTCGTGTCGGGTTTTTCGTCTCCGGCTGAACGCGAAGCCGTAAAATGTCCCCGAGGCCAGCGTGTAACTGCCGGCAGCTCCTTCTGCCTCGCGTCTGCTCGTCTTCGTCACAGACGGTCGCTGCATCAGTCTGTCAGGTGTCGAACAGGCTGCACAGACTCCAGCACGCCGTGTTCTCAGAGGAAGGAGCACGCCGCCGTTTTACCGCTGCCTTCACACGAGGTTTCACTCTGATGTCATGTAACGACAGAGACGCTCGGCTGTGCTGCTGAAACTGTAGAGAACCGTCATTACTAATAATGACCTGATCATTATCAGGTCAGCCTCTGAAAAGCTCTCTGATTGGTCCTTGGTAGACCCAGAGCGGCGTTTTCGTTGCATCGTTCACGTCTCCTTCTTCTCTCCTACAGAAAACCCGGTACGGTACGTACGCCATGCTGCTTCGGGCCAAGCTGGCGAGTGGCGACGAGGACCTGTCGGCCTTCGAGGCTCGGCTGTTTGACGACGGCGGCCTGCAGAGGGCGCACTCCAGCCCCTCGCTGCCCCAGGACGCCGCCAACAAGGAAAAGACCCGCAGCTCCAAGACGTCAAAGAGCCTGAAAGTCACGTCCTCCTCGACCTCCAAGGCCGGCGGAAGCAGCAGGGAGGCGAGCAAGAAGAAGAACGGCGGTGGGACCGGCCAGCGGGCGGAGCTGCAGAAACAGAGCAGCAAACAGGAGGAGGCGCCGTAACGGGGCGAGGACGGCATCGTGTAAGTGTCATGTAGCTGGAGACAGACGCGGAGCATCATGGGTAGCAGGCTGACATCCTCCTTTAAACCTTTTCTGTTAAACCTCAGTCGCCTCCTGATTGGCCGAGACGTTCGAGGTCCGCGGGAGAGGAGACGCCGGTCAGGACAGAGGGTGACCCAACGGGCGAGTCGTCCAGGAAACACTAACATGGTTCATCGCTCAGCTGTCCCTTTATTTCCCATCAGCCTCAGCAGGAACGGACAGCTGCAGACTTTCAGAATAAAAGCTTTACTTCCTGTTGGAGCGTGAGTAGCCGCTCGGCTTCCAGCTGCAGCGGGAACTTTTTTTATTTTAGTCCTCGACCTCGCCGCCGCTCCGCTTCTCCCATTAACCCACGGGGGAGCGGGTTGCCATGTCAACGGTATGTGACGGACAGAGTGCGTGGGACTGTTGCCATGGCAACCGAGCAAAGGGGACAAGAGAGCGAGACATAAACAAACAAACAAACAAACACACAGAGAGCGGGCAAACAGGAACGCCGAACCTTCTCTTCCTCTGCACTCCACTGAGCGCGTGCGTGCGTGCGTGCGTGCGTGCGTGCGTGTGTGTGTGTGTGTGTGTGTGTGTGTGTACACAGTAATCACAGTAGTACTGCGTCGATGTGTAAATACAGCCTGAGCATGCTGGATGGAGACGGGTTTTTGGTTTTTCCCTCCGACTTCTGCTGGAAACAAACGAGCTGTACGGAAGACCATTAGTGACCAAAATCTGCTGAGTGAACAAAATAAAACATGAGTTCATGAGTTCACTCTGCAGGGAGCCAGGTGACTTATTTATTCATATTTTCTGATGTTTTGTTATTTCTACTGCTTTCAAATCTTTAACTTTAAAAACCACAGATAAAATATTTCAATGTGAACTTTTTTTTTTTAAAGACACAATTAAATAGAAACATGAGGAAAAAACTTTGAGCCCGTTCAGTCTTACATGAGTTCATTCTAAATGTTAAGAGAGACATGTCCTAAATTTACATTTTGGAAAATGTAAAAAATTTTTGTGCGAGTATGTTTAATTTTTTTTTTCTTGTTAGAAAAAGTTAGATTAGTTTTGCAGGTGGTTTCGCGCCATGGTTTTTGTCACTAATGGGCTTCCATTGTTTCTGTGTGTGCTGGAAGTTGAATTTTGAGTCCATCCACCTTATCTTCATGTGTGAGGATGGTTTTCTTCTTCATGTAAATCTCATTTAACATGTTTGTAAAGTGCTGTGGACCAAACACAGGTGACGGGTGGATTTTGGTCACATGACCGTAGGAGAGGAAGAGCTGTGAGTTATTATTGTGTAAACCTTTCTTGTCATTGAAGTCCAGGAAGAACCACCTGACAGTTTTCTGTTAAAGAGATGTTTGTTTCTTCATGAAATCCTGACCAGCGTGCTGATGTTCAGCATGCAGTTTCCTCTTTCAGCCACTGGGGGTCACCAGAGCGCTGTAAGCTTCCACCAACATGTTCTTCACTGGCGGAGGTTGCCGTCCTCCACGTCGTCACTCAGCTTGTTAATCATGACACAGAAAAGCAGCGTGGTCTCGTCTGAGATCAACGCTGCGTGGAAATGTTGTTTCTCAGATTGTTTCTCTTCAGAGTTCAGATTACAGCCCGAAAGCGTCTCTCATACGATGTTTTAAAACAAGATAAAGAAGACGTGCCAAAAACATTACAGAAAGTCCTGAATTGGAGCGCTGATGGCTGTGCATTCAAACAGAGTGATCTAATCTGCTCTGTTTACATCCAGGTTCTGAGAATATTATAAATAATCTATACAATCCTAACATTTCCCTCTTAGCCCATTAAGACCCTGGGGTCCTCCAAAAAAAGTGTTTGAAGATGGCTTCCTGTACAGTAGGTCCTCTTTTAATTCTAAAATAGGTGTTGACCTTTATTTTTTAGACAGTAAAAACTGTGACTTCAGGGGAATTTGAATATTGGCACTCCATGACTTCTGTACCTCAGCAGGTCTTAAGCTCAGGAACAGGAAGTGGGTTTTTTATGTAAAGCTGCAGTGTTTGCAGGATGTTGCTCATCAGGCTGAGAGTGAAAACCTGAACAGGGTCATCCATAAATAAGATGTAATGACAGGGATGGCCTCCAGGTGGCAGCAGAGGAGCACTATTCTCACGCCTGGTGTTATTTCACAATGTTGAACTCTAACCTGACGTCAGGGAAAGGCTCTGATGTGAAGCTTGTTTCTGGCACTGTTGGCCAGAAATGCTGGAAATTCGAAGCTGGAGGTTTTTTGCTTTTTGCTGTGGAAAAAGAGGAAACGGCGGCTTTCGTGCTGAAATCAGGCAAAACATTCTGGATGATTATCTCCAGGAATTAGCCTCGTACAAGCTCGAAGGGACAAAAACGAGCATCTCCATGCTGCGTTTCAGCTGCAGGTACAACGCCACAGAGGGAACATTTCAAAGGCACCGAACAGAAATCAGAATCCTTTGTGAACCTTTTTACCTCATAACGTGAAACTCGGCTCAGTGGGAGTCTTTATGTGACTGAAAATAAGGAAAACGAACGCTTTTAAGTATTCTGGGTGTTTGGAAAAACTTCTCGGGATCACAGAGCAACTGAATCCATCCCGAGTTTTACACTCTGCTCATCCTCATCCACAGCCAGGCACTGACTGGGCCTTAGCCTGCATTCTGTCTAGCGTCCAGCAGGGGGCGACATGTATAGAAGTGAACTTGTGGTCTCAGTCGCAGCTTTCAGGTCTTCTTTAATACAGAATTGAGTTCATTTTGGTGATTGTGGTCCTGTTGAAGTCAGAGAGGAGCAGGGGAGGAGTCGGCATCTAAAAACCTGCAGCAGGAGCTGCTCCTGTCGGACCTCCTGTCGGTGTTTGAGGTTTGCGTCCATGACCTCATAGTTCCTGACGTGAGGCTGGAAGATTTAACTGGGGGCGTCTTTGGCACCACTGGGAGGTCAGCTAACAGAGCGCTGATGTGGAGCTGTGATTGGTCCATATCAAGACCACAGGCTGTAGTTAAAAGATGGACAGAGCTCTGGGGAACGACTCGTGTTTAGAGCACTTTAGAGGAACTGCGGCTCTGAATTCTTCGGCTTGTTCGGGACGTTCTTGTCTCGTGAGCCCGGTTTCTGAGCACAGCTCCGCCGGTACCTTTGAAATGATTCGAATGATTCCTCTGCTGATCTCTGAAGAGTCCGGATCAGTTTTAAAATCCATCCTTCAGTTCTTCTCTTCATCTCCATCGTGAACATCAACACACTGACGGCTGCAGGAATCGTTTTTCTGTATTTAGATGCGACGCGACCTTTTGGATTAATTAAAGGCTGAGGAGCTGCATGAGGAGGAGGTCGGGGTGGATGGAGGGTGAACAAAGCCCTCGGGTCTTCTGAGCTATGGTTGAGGTTCAGGAAACGATTTTGTTTCAGTGTAAATAACATGTTTGTGGATTTTTCCTGAGCCCGGACTGGGAGCCGCACGCAGGTGATTGCCGGGCGGCGGGATTTGGGTCAGCGATGCCGTGGATCTTCAGCCGTGCGGAGAAGTCGCTGCTTCGCCTCCGGCTGCTGGCTTTTCTCGTTTCTGCTCCCGCGGAGCCGGCTCCCATTTATCTCCCACATATCCTGTAACACTCCGTGTATTTCCGCACTGTGCAACGTAAAGCAGCATAGGATGACTTTGTGTGAGCGTCGCGGCCGCTTTCAGCTCTTCGTCTGTGTCCTGTAAATAAATGTACGCATTAACCTCGAGAAGCCATATCGTAGTTGGGCTGGACGCCTAGCTAGCGCTCGCTGCGTTTTAGAGCACTTTGGTTTAGATATTTTAGAGTGACGCAGAGGTTGAGCCTCCTCAGAGAGGCGGTGTCAACCGGTTAATTTATTCTGCTCGTCTCTCGAAGGACGACAAATTAGTTCCTGTGAAAACTTGCTTTGTTTTTGGGCTTTGCTGCGGCCTGAATGTTCGCCGCCGGCTCGCCGATCGGTATCTGTACATACGCTGTCACTTCCTGTGAGGTTTGGTATTAGTGAAACACAAACAACTTGTTTGTATCATCCTGAAGGCTTTGAGGCAAAAAATAAAGAGATTTTCAAAAGAAAACCTCAACGTCCGAGTGGTTTTTACTCAAAGACACATGAAAAACTCCACCTGACTCCACCCACTCCACGGGGCGAACACGACTCGCTCCGGGGAGCTTGGAAGTTTTCCAAGTTCTGTCAAACATATGGAAGCCGATGTGTGCCAGAATCACAGACCTGATGAGCAGGCAACAAAGCAACAACTGCACTGAAGCTGGCAACGTTGACTGAGGCTCGTGATTAACTGTAAAGCCAAATGGAGACATGAGTCATAAAATCAGTATTAATTTATGAAGTACGACTCTCGGCAGTTTCATGGGGAAACATTTTTTAAAGCTTTGATAACAGCACCAAATAAACCGGGACACCACGTCCAGCTTTCAGGCACTTCTTTACATTTTAGTGCTTTAACCTATTAATAAGCGTTCCCTGTTTCATTTCACCACGATGAGAAAAATCTTTCCTTTACCGCCAGAAACTCAAATTACAGCATCTCAGACTTCCTTTAGAGGCACTGCTGGAAACCCAGGACCTCCAGTTTACCAGACTGGGCTTTGCCCAGCTAGGCCCCAGCAGTGATGTCGGAGCTGAGAAACATCACTAACAGCTCAGTCTTTCATCTGAACACTAAAGTACATTAATGTCAGCTATTACTTCAGCTTCAGTCTTGCATTAAAGCGTTTAAATTCAATGACATTCAGTTTTTATAGACGGATAAATATGCACCAGTGAGATACTGAAGGTAAATTCTCACTTCCTACCAGCTGCTGGTGAAAGGTGTCATAAGCCTGAGTGAGGTTGTGTTGCTCGCAGCAGTGCAGTTGTGTCAGTGAGGTGCTGTAAGTTAGCAGGTCGAAGCAGCTGGGTTCAAATCCCAGCGATACTTTTCAGCTGTCTAAAGACTTGAAGCATAAGAAACTAAATTCTTAGACTTGGTCCAGGCCTGACTTGCAGTTCTCAGGTCAGCATTTTTAGTGAAGACTGTTATTTAACAGGCACGGCTGGATCTCCTGTCTATAAGCCAGGTGCTTTGACATGCTACGCTTCAGCTCTCCTCTGTGAGCGCATGAGTTATGCACACCAAATATAATGTGATGTACGAGCTACCGCAGGTTTCTTTCTTCAGACAGTCATTATGAGTGCGCTACTGCACGTGCCTGGTTGACATAGTATCTACAGAAGACAGAGCTCCCAGCATCAAAGCCTCTTTGTGTTTCCTTTAACAGGAGGTCCTTGCTAACACATAAGGACCCTAAAGAACTGCCCCACACAGAGGGGTGCTGCTGGGATTTGAACCCCGGGTCTCGGTTTAACTCGACAGGTGCTCAGCCTTCTGGTTTCTCTCTGCAGGTTACAGGCTGAGCTGTAACAGTGAACGAGTAACTAACCCTTTCTTGCAATATAACATTTCACTATAGCAGCAAACCGGAGTCAGCTTTTACCTGACAGTTTAATCCAGTGAACGCACAGGGGCCGACTGAGGGACGTCGACAGAACAGGGAGACGCTTTCACTGAAGCGACTCTTTGTACCGGCTCAGCTAAAGAAGCAGGAGAAACACTGAGCCGGAGCGCGCCAACAGCAGCGGCTGTTTGACTGATACAACATGTGAATAAAGTCTGAAACGCTCAGAGCGCCGTATCTGTATTCATGAGTCAGATTCTTTACAGAGAGTGTCTCCTCCTTCATGTGCTGTTGGTGAATTCATCCATCAGTGTTTTCTGGCTCATCTCTTTGGTCGACTCTTTGGGTTTGTGATGATCGGGAAAAACAACCAAAAAAACGTGACAGTTGCGGTAATGTTGATATTTCAAGTTCAGTACCTGTCTTGTAAACAGGAGATCCTGGGTTCGATTCCCAGCAGTGCCTTGAAGTGTGTCTCTAGTTTTAGCAGGAGTCTAAATGAGTTCATGTAAGTTTCCACTTACATTAGTCAGGTCAGGATTTTCACCCCTCTGTTATTTTAATTATAGAGCATAATTCTTGATTATTGTGCAAGATCAAAAAAAAAAATCCCACATAATCTTTCAAGAGCAGCAGGACTGCGGCTCTTCTTCCTACGGCGCCTGAGAAGATTCGGCATGAGCGCCACGATACTCGAACTTCTACCGTTGCACCACTGAAAGTGTTCTGACTGGCTGTATCAGCACCTGGTGTGGCAGCGGTAAGGCTCTGGATCACAAAGCTCTGCAGAGGCTGGTGAGATCAGCACAGCGCATCACCAGGACTGAGCTGCCAGCCACGCAGGATCTCTACAGACAGCGCTGCATGAGGAAGACGCAGCGCATCCTCTCTGATCCCAGTCACCCCAGTCACCCCAGTCACACACTTTTCACACTCCTGCTGTCCGCCAGGCGGTGCAGGAGCATTCAGACCCGCCCTAGCAGACACAGAGACAGTTTCTACCCACAAGCCATCGGGCTTTTGAACTGCTGCTGACATTCTGCACACAACATCACACACTCACCACAACTACTGCAGTCTACACACTGCCACTTTAAATCCTCACTGCACAGTTTTTGCACAAACTGTAAATACCAAACTATTGTTTAAATCTTTAAAATTTTAAGACTTTTAGTATTTCTTATTACATTTTTTATTTTATTATTATTAGTAGTATTTCTTTTCCTTAATATACCGTATATCTTCTATATGTTCGTGTTAAGTTGGGGAACACGAGCCTAAGAATTTCATTACAGGTACATGTTGCTACACTGTTACCTGTATGTGACAATAAACTTGAAACTCACACACACACACACACGTACGTAAACGCTGCCTCGTGGGGACCTCAAAATGACCCAGTTTTCACGATGAAACGACCTGAAGAGATTTTTCAGGGATTTTTTTTTCTTTTTCATTCCTCAGATTTCTCAAATTTGTATTTCCAGTTTTTATTTGGCTGTTCTGTCCTGGTGACCACGTCTATTTTACACCCTGTAAGAAACCACCACCAGGGGCACTGTCACACTTCTGACTGTTTTTCTTTGGCTATATTTGCATACATTTAAGTGTAACTGTAAGGACACAGAGTTCAAAACGTTTCTAACTCAGCTCAGCAGACATGAACCAGCAGCCAGGAGGCGCTGTGGCTTAGCTGGTCAAAGCATCTGTCTCGTAAACAGGTGATCCTGGGTTCAAATCCCAGCAGTGCCTCTGTGCTACAGAAAGAAAGTGCATTACTGTGGAAAGCCTCTAAGGTCTTTGCTCCTCCGTAATCAACCACGATGCTTTTGAAGATGGGAGACTGTAGTGGAAGTGCTCACAACAGCAGAAATGCTAAATGAAGGACATGAATTATGAGTGTAACCGTTAATTTGAAGAGCGTTCACTCCACTCTGATTATGTTCAACTACAGTTAACGTCATTTTACTAATGAAAGTCTGAACCCAGGCCCTTTGGTTTAAAGGCAGATGCTTTAACCTGCTATGCGACAGAACCTCGTTGATGCGCTGACTTCAGAGAACCGTGATGGTCCACCCCATCTCATCTCTTAATGCTTAAGTTATCTGGTAAACTTCAGTGTCGAGGTTTCCATTCTCCTCCTAGTAGTTTTAAATTGATTTCCTATCATCTGTATGCAGACGATATCCAATTGTACATTTGATTTGGATAATCTCTCTGTTCTTGGACATTCTTAAGGCAATTAATGTTTGGATGGCAAACAATTTTCTGCAGCTTAACATAAATAAGACTGAGCGTTTAATTCTGGCTCCAGAGAGCATTAAGACCCAAATTAGTCCACATCTGGGTTCTTTCTCATCCACGGTAAAAGCTACTGCTCAGAATCTCGGCTCCATTTTTGATCAGTCTCTGTTTTTTGATGCTCACATGAAGTCTGTGACCCGTTCTTGCCTTTTCCTTTTAAGAAGTATCGCTAAACTCAGGACCGTTGTCTCCAAAGGTGAATTGGAGATACTTGTTCATGCCTTCATCTTCTCCCGATTACATTATTGTAATGCTCTTTTCTCCTGTCTGTCAAACACTTTGTTAAATCGCCCTCAAACTGTCCAAAATGTCGCAGCGAGGCTTCTAACCCACAGTCATAAACTCTCACTTATCACTTTAACAACTTAAGCCTTCTGGTTAGGTACAGGCATCAGTTTAAAATCCTCACTCTTACTTTTATGTCTTTATGAGGAGAGACCCCACTGATGTCATCGAGCTTCTTCACCCTTGTTCTCCACACCGGAGCCTTGGACCCACTGATGGTGCTCTTCTGGACCCATTTTAAAAAACAAAGGGGGATTGTGCTTTCCAAACCTTAGCGCCAAAACTGTGAAACAGTTTACGCACCATTGAGTCTGTGGCTTCTTTTATAAAACTGCTGAAAACTTTTAGACAGGCATCTGGGTAATATGTTGTTTTTGTCTGATATATTTTTAAATTCCCTGTAAAGCTCTTTGTAATAGATTCCTGTCTTAAAAAGTGCTATTTAAATCAATTTTATTTACTCTTCAATGCACACGGCACAGTCCAGGAATGGCAAACTGTTGTCCTTTGTGTCTTCCCTGGTGAACTTTATGTTTTTATCCACAGCGTTGATGTGAGCAGTGAAGGATTCTACTTCCTGGGTTTTGATTTTGACCCAGGTGTCATCAACATATCTGTACCAGTGG
>VVHJ01060840.1:21148-39983 GCA_015107715.1 Tylochromis polylepis | reverse complement strand
GGGGGGGGGAGAGATCCTGTCAGTTGAAATAATGACTGTATTTACAATTTTAAGACTTTGGAGAACAATTAAAACAAAAACAACATATTCTGATAGCTCTGGGTCATAATTTGATATGACTTCACTGTGTTAAAAATAACTTGTTCTAATATGTTACCCCAGTAATGTCCCCAACACATATTTAGACTGCTGCAGGTGACTGTGGTACATTTTTACAAAAAACTGTTTATATTCTGCACCTCAACAACATCTGCAAACCATCCTCAGAATACTTCAATGAAAACAAGATGTCTTAGTCAAAGTCTTTAAGCACACAACTGAAAAATGTCCTTTCAAATTGCAAGCATTGTGGGAAGGTTCCCTGCTGACTGTGTTTCCCCTGTCCTTTCCTTGGTAGGGACTTTCAAGACTTCAAACGACTCTTATTATTGCCTCTTCTTATTTAGGGTGATTTCTATCATTTCTGAACCTTATTAAATAAAATGAATTACTCATCTGCACCCCTGTACTCACTGCATACAGTCTTTGACTTCAGTCTAAAGACCGCTGGGGTGAGCACCAGCACAAACACAGTTTACACACCAGCGGTTGTTGTGACTGAACCAGATTATTAAACGTTGCACTAAACTCGTGTCAGATTTCCTCGAATGACTGTGAAGGATTTGTAATTCTCTGGAACTGTGCAGCACGAAAGATAATCCATATGGCAGCACTGTGTTTGCTGTGGATGTTTTATAGCTGAATGGGAAGTATTCTCTGTGTCTGTCTGCTCCAAGGTATGGTGGCTTTAATGAAAAGTGTGCATATGCCACTGTTGCATTTATTAAATTTGTGTCTTCTCTGAACTGAAACTAGCTGCCAAAGACAACTCATTGATTTACACTCAGAGTGAATCAAAACAGCATTGAAAAGCTGTGGAAAGCTACAGTTTTGGCTGAATAATCTCCTGACTGACTCCTGCCCCACTGTCTTCACATGATTGTTTCAGAGTCATAAAGGGAGTGACAGAAGCAGCGACAGTGATGGATGGCCTGTGAGTGTAAATCAGATTAGTAATTTTAAATGCTTCATCCAACTGGAACCAAATTTGGACTAAGTGTACAGACTGAGGCCACAAATAAGAACTGTACCATAATTAAAAATGAAAAAACTAAAAAGTTTGCCATACGAATCTCTAAAACTAAAGGATGGAAACATAGTTTTATAGTTTCTTTTAGAATTTCAAGCATCGCTAGATCATCATACCTCATAAACTGCTTGTTGTTACTGTCGCAATTTGTGAGAGGTCTGCATGAAATCACAAATATCTCAAAAGTGGTGGAACAACATTCCTGTTTTCCTGCTGTTCTCCTGCAGGCTTTCAGATTCACACTGCCAACTGTCAGCTGCTTGGCAAGTTACATTTTAAAGCCACTGCCAACTGTGAGGAAGCTGCAGCAGGTTCTAGCAGTCATGCTGCAATTTGTCCAGGAATTGTGTATTCTAGGATTTAGACGTGGAACAATCAATCTTTACTTTTAAGCACGGGGCAACCTCCAGAGCTGAGAAATTAAGTCTGTGCAAAAGTGACAAAACCTGCAGTTCCTCTATTGGCCACTTGAGGAAAGCTCCAAAAGGGAGTCGATCACAATAGGCTCCTATGTTAAAATGTCCAACTTTACAGCATTAAAAGGTAAAGCAAAAAGCTAAATGTGTTTTGGCTTCTATGGATTACAACTCTGACTGAGGTGATTACTTTTCACAGCTCATCCAGTGGGTAATTGCATCAGGGGTGTGGACCGATAGGCATCCAAAAACAGAGTCAATCAGCTTCTGCAAGGCTTCATCCACTACCCCCAGTCATTAAACTGTACGATGTGTGTGCTGCTGGGAGCCTTTCACAGCATTTTTAATGTATTACGTGACTTATACTACAGCACGCTGTATAGTACAGACCATTAAAGATTAAGTGAGTAAAATAACTAGTATTTTATTAGTCTGTCAGCTACTCAGCTGATTAAACTCTGCTGCACTGATAACATTTTTAAATGCAGCTAATCAACCAAGGCAGTGGCTAAATCACTATCATTAAAGCTTAAAAATATGGTGTCCAAAGCCAGTAGGTGACATCACAATGGCTGTGGCCATCTTTAACGTTATCCATGCTTTTAAATTAGACTGAAAGGAACAGGGAAACCTTAAAACGAGTGTCCATACGTTACCCATAAGTTGCCGGTTTGTTTCCAGTATCGACCTACAGAAATGTATTTATTTTATGTTACTGCATGACATTTGTACTAAACACTATAGTACAGTGTTATAAGGACAAATAAGGGCATTTTACATGCGTATTGATGTAATATTTCTGCAATATCCTGTGAATAATCTTCTGTAAATTATAGTATTATAGTGTACTTAAAATTACAGACAAGTCAAACTGAAATGTACCAACTTATTTAGTCTATAGTGCTTATATGTTGCTATAAGAGCTAATTTAAGGGGTTAACACAATAAAACTACTTTGGGTGCTCCTTTATACACAAGGTGTCGCCACAGTGACTCCAGATGTTTGGTTTGGCAGATTTATTTAAGCCCTTCCTGACAAAACCACTAATGGAAAAGAGTGTAAAAATTCATTAATCCAAAGAGTCATAGAATATGAGATAAATGATGCATCTTCAGCTCTTTTTTCCGACTTCATTTGGGCAATTTTACTCAGCCCTTTAGTCTCCAGGAGTGTATAGGGTGTTTCATTTCTCCGTGTAGCTTTGATCTTAATCAGAAACTCAGCCAACCACAGTACACTTGGTTTGTACTGTTTACGTTTCTTTGGTTTTCCTGTTTGTCGTGGCTGTGAAGACAAGCTTCTATTTCTTACTGTTGGGATTTTCATACCAAGTTTTCTTAAATTACTATACAACTCAAAAAACAGGACAGTCAACAGTAACACACTTTTAAAGATGAAGTCAACCTCAGTTGCATTTGTTAGTGCAAAAATCAGGTTTAATAATCATGAAATCTATTTTCACAAGATATTCCTCTTATTTATTTTTTTCCCAGAAAGAGGTCAAATAAAGACAACACAAGACATTAACTGAATTTTAACCAATACATCATTTTATATAAGAGGTACTAAAGCAATTCTTAAAGAATTAGTATGACGAAGATATGCTGGGTTACATTCTGATTTAAGCCCTTTTTAGAGAATTAACATTACCCACAAAACTAGGAAATAAAACAAGCAATGAAATCAAACAGCAACAGAAAACATTTGTACAAAAAAACCTAATAAGCAATGATCTCTCTTTCAGCTGTCCCAAGTCATCTCCTAAGGAAAATGTGTGAAAAGCTCAGGATCTGCAGCTCTTCTCCGATTCACCTGTGGATAATCTCCCACACCTGAAGACATCATCACCCTCACCGACTGGTTAATACTGTGAGCAACATGAGCTGAATTTAGCAGCATTCGACACGGAAGCTTTGTTAGGTTACTGGCTGAATATAAAAACAATTGGCCCATATTTTCAAAATAAAAGCATTTACTTTTCTCCATTTCATATCTTTATAGCCTTAGTATTTTACCTCTGGACTCAAAGACTTTCTTCCTGTTCCATTTGGTGCCGAAGTCTGGATGTGTGTATACAGTGAGCCCACACTTTCCTGATGGACCTCTGTGTGTCATGCTCATAGCAAAATGTCCACAAATGTATATGTTCGTGCATGTTTTGAGCTTTAATTATCCCTGCAGTGTTGTGGCTGGCTCAGCTGTGGTTACAGCCACTGATGGTTGAAATGTGTGCTGGAAAAAGGCGAGAAAAATCACGATAACGAATCAATTTTCTGCACAGCTTCCAGCTGCAAATCCACGCTACTAACAAGAACAAACACTAGATGTTAGGCTTAGATTATTTACAGCCGCCGGTGACTTCTCCACTGCTGTGCCAGTTCAAGACCTATAAAGACAACATAAAGGTCACATGCTTGAGATCATTTTAGAGTTCTGAATACAAGCGCATCGCCTGAACGCAGCAGAGGAGTGATCAGCTTTAAAAAAAAAAAAAGTCATAAGTAACAAACATTATACTCAGTCTTTCAGTTGAAGGTTTTATTTTAATTTTATTTATTTGTTATTAATGTGTCCTTCCCTGCATTAGTTTCACCAATTGGCCATTTAAGAAAGAGAAGAAAAAAAAATCTCCAAAAATCAAAACAATTACATGTGCGATGTCTACATGTGACATTTTCTTAATCAATGTTTGGAGAAATAATCAGACCCCCTCAATCTATAATCAACACAAACGGAGCCATGTGTCAGACATGTTGCTCACAGCGTGAACACACAAACAGCTGGACACCGTAATTTACAGCACGAAAGTTCTGGCCAGGAAGAAAAGTGGGGAAAAAATAATCAGCCAAGATTTAGATGATGTTTTTATGTTCATGTTTCACTCTACAGCAGGATCACACTGTACAGACAATCCTGTGGGGGTAGGAATTACTCCTTATCAGATTTTTGTATGTCTGCATCAGACCGTGTCATCTCTCTTGGTCAACATGGAAAAAAAAAAATCTAATTTGGCTCTTTAAGATTTTTAGAATCTGTCTGGAGTTTGATTCAATTTTTGTCAAACTTTGGAATGAGACATTTAAATACAAAGACACGTTGCAATCCTTAGTCTTTGTACTGTACACTAGAAATTTTACTACCAAGAAATCAGAGTTGTGCCTGACTGACCAGTTTAAGTGCATATAAAAATTTTTTAAAAAAGAAGAAGAAAACCGAAAACACAGGAACTAGGTGTCTTTGAACCAGGCATTTAATATTTGCCAGCTGCTGTTGCCTTTTCTGAGGAGCAGGAGCTCTTAAAACACATGTGGCTGGATGGTGAATGCCATCAAAACGTTCCCACCTATTTTTTTAATCGTGGTGAGCGCGTATTAAAAAGCTGCAGATGCTGCTGACATGTGACAGGACGAAGAGGAGGGCTGAGCACAAAGAGACTTGAGACAGCGTCATTTCAGAAACTGATGAAAACTGTACAACAAAAACAACACAACCCAAGAACCCAAATCTGTACAAATGTACAAAAATCAACAGGCTTAAAACAACATGAGGATTCATTTGAAGATGTCCAGTCGCTGTGGATCTGACAGTATGTGGTAACAACCTGGATCAGAGTCCATGTGCCGACTTTGTTGAGTGCAATCCACAGCAAACCTGAGGCCGGACTTTGTGCTTCTGGATTTGACTGTGACGTCATAGTCTCTCTGTGAGCACCACCACCACAGTGAGTATAAAGGACAGCTGGTTAGTGATCATTAACATGGTCATCTCTCTTATCGCTATAACATTACCAGAAAGTTTAACCTGTAAGATCAAAGACATAACAAGAATATGATCCCTTTCGTCTTCCTGTTCTGCTTAATGCTGTACGGTTACCGTATAACTGTGTAGAAAGAAAGTCAAAATGAAGGAAATGATCTGTAGACACTCACAGAGGTGTTGCACATAAAGGTAAAGGTTCAGCTTTTGTTAGAAGCAACGCAAACTTGTTTTCCCACTCCTGTTTGATCTCAGATGAAGGCAAAATCTGTTTTGTGGTTTCTGTTTCTAGTCCTGACTGTAGTGCGCTCATGTACATCCTATCCTACGGCTTTTAATGTTTTAAACAAACACCTATGAGGAGTTTCATTCCAAAAAACCTGAAGCAGCGTTAGTGTGCTCTATTTAACGAGCAGAGAACTTCCAAAAGCAAGTTCAAACTTTCATCCCGTCTGTGAAAATGAAGTTTCACGTGAGTGAGAGTCTGCTTGGATGGAGCTGGGTGTGACAGGCTGTCCCCGTAGGAGGTGTTTTGACTTTTTCAGTCGGCTGATCAAACAGATGCACTTTAGCGAAATCAATGCAGCAGTCTACGCTGACTTTATGGTGACCTTGACACTCTCGGTAGCTCATTTAAAAAAAAAAAAAAAGTCTCATCCAAGCTGCTGAATCCCTTTCACACTTTGACAGATTCATACAATATGTTAAGATTACTCATTCAGTCGAGTTGTCAACAGGTGAAATACCTGGCATGCTAACGCATTCCTGGCAGATGACATGACTGTCATGAACTGCATATGTCTTCTGTTTCTCTCGTGACTGAAAAAAAGTTCCCGCCAATATTCCAGAGTTGGAAAATTTTTTCTCAAGAGTATTGTGAACGTCCATCAATGTGAAGAATGATGCGTCAATCTCATAAAAATGTCGGACTTTCTGAGCCGACATCCAGTGACGCAGGGAAACAGGACAGACAAGAATCCTAACTCAATCTGGGTTAAGATGTTACAAGTTCACTTTAACAAATAGTGACAAACCTGAGACCCCAAACAGCACAGAATGAGCCAGCAGAGTGAATACAGCAGAGAAGCAGACTGAGGAGCATCTGAGTACAAGCTTGGGTCAAAAATACAGAGAAATTAATGACTCCGGAGAGTTCCCAGCGTTATTAAAATTGTTTTTGCCTAAAAACAATGACTGAGGGCCATTACACAAACTAATGTGAAGGAATATGAGTTCAGAGTCAACTCTGAGTGCTGTTTATTTGGAAAATGTCGGTCTAAGGAATGAAACTCTTTAGAGGACCCACTGAGAACAGAAACACTGAAGCACTGAAACTGATAACATGACCATCTGGTAAGCTAACTGAACCTGAGTTCTCTGCAGGCTGTAGAAGGTAGTCAATTCCCTAAAGGGTTTTTTTTTTTTTCAGTTCCTCGTTCAGTAACCAATCACATGACTTAATTCACACACCGTGTCACAAGATCTACACGCTGTGGTTTCTATGGAGAAGTGATGGTACTGAAAAAGGAAGCAAGTACACAAGGAAGGAAGGAAGGAAGGAAGGAAAGAAAGATAGATGGACAGACTGTTATGATAGCTTGTGTTGGCAGGGGAGCAGAGTTCAAAAGAGGTGCATTTGTTTTATGACACGGTATTTCCCTCTGACCTAAAAGAGCAGCAGTGAAGGGCAAATGACAGGAAGACAATGCGCCGATTTCCTGACGTTCATTCCAGAAAACCTGCTAAGCTGCTGAGCAGGGAGGAATTTCACAGCCTATGGTGCAACACAGTCGTGCAAGAAAAGAAAAACACACACCAGGCCCTAAAACTTCCTTATTACTGCATTTCATTTAATTTCATTCATTCATTCACTGGAGGCATTAGCTGAGTGTTAAACAATCGCATCGCAAACAGAATCCGAACTGCTGCTTGCTGCTACCTCTCTGTGAGGTATTAGATTACATTAATCTGATCTGTTTGTATAACACAAAGAAGATTAATAACCTACAGCTAAAAAAAACCCATCCAGGTGCAAAAAACTTTAATTCTTTGCCTTTACCCACTCTAGCAACTTTATGTTTTACCACTTTTTGTCATGATGTGACATTAAAGTTATAGCACTTAAGACTTAACAGGACTTAACAAGTATATTTTGCAACTTGCTTCAGCAGATTTTATTTTTTCAGACTGTAGGAGGGAACACCACCATCCATGACTGATTTGGTAGTAGATAACACCCTGCCCTTTTTTCAAAAGTTCAGCCCCGAAGGCCCTCTAATCTCATGTTACTCAAGAGGCTATTTCGGCCATCTTGGTATTGTGATGGACTTTGAGGTCATACCCTGCTTGAGTTCTTGTTCCAGTGGATTCTGGCACCACTGCCCTGTACTCCATCTGGCAACTGGAGTCCTGATTCTGCTCTGAAGATCTGCTGCACACCGTTGTGTCTCAAACTCAAAGCTCACTGAAGCTGCAGAGAAGAACAAGACCTACCAGCTGAACAGGATGAAAGACTCATTAGAGATGCAGCTGATTGTAATGCTCAATTACTTATGTGTCACAACGTACTTGCTGATTAAAATATTTCCAAAAGAGCCCTTTATGAAGGATACTGTTTAGCATGGATGGACAATCGAGCCAAAATAGAATTCAAATCTGTGGGAAATGCTGTATAATTATTCACAGGAGGGGTCACTGCAACAGCTTTTTTGCCAAAACAGGAACAAATTAACATATCGGCCCAGCACTGCAAAGAAATGTGTGCTTTATTCAAACATTATTCTGAATCAGAGTATATTTTGCTGCCTAGTTATTTATTTCTGATGGTAAACTTTAGATTGTTTGATCAGCAATGGGGTGTTTGACAGAAGTCTAACTACATTTACCAGTCATGGTCAGCTATGAAAAATGTTCAGAAGGTCTAAAGCAACCTCTCAACTAGAATTCAAGTCCACACAAGCCATCTGTTGAAAGTTGGAAGGTGTGTGTGTGTGTGTGTGTGTGTGTGTGTGTGTGTGTGTGTTTGAGTGTTGATCACCAATACTTTCCATTCATCCTCTGGTTTTTATCACAATGTGGAAAAAAGGGAATTAGGTTCCTCTAGTGAAAAATTGCCCACTAGCAGCTAAATGGAAAAGCCAGCGCCTGCCTTTACAAGATTGGATTGGCTGGTTTAAGTGACTTTCAAGTGTTTCTAGGAACAAATTGAACCGTTCCCGTCTGATGGCTGGTCTATAATCGCCCTGGTCTTCACACGAAACCAAACAACAACTCCACCCTTTATAATGTGTTTCAGAGTCAACCTATCATGAAGTCACTGTTTTTTTGCAGTCTTGTTTTATTATCTAATAACCTTTCCTTTTGCTGAAGGCTAAGCTGAGTTTTCTACAAGGCACTATGTGAGGGTATAGAAGAAGGCAGAGTAAGTTTGGGGGCAGCTTCTAAGAAAACTCATACATGGTTGTTAAGAGAGAAACACTCGCTCACTGTGAGTCAAGCTTTACTTGATTTGTCAAAAGCAGCTATAGTAGATCTATTAGAAAAAGCTCTGGGTTTAGCACAATATATATTTATAAAAGGGAAACTCCTCATTTTGCTGGAGTCTAATTTACAAAAATAGTGCAGAATTTTGCTATAATAAAGTCCTGTTTGGTGAAATACCTGAAGGAAACCAAAGACAGAGGTTACACCCCAAACATTTGCTTTTCCCTGCAGAAATTACAAGCAGTTACCTTGTTTAGGTCCATGGAGAGAGAGCTTAAAAGAAAAAAAAGAAAGACTGAAAGAAAGAGAAGAAGAAATTAATTTAAGCTGAGTATAGAGCAGAGGGCAAGTCTCTCATTAGCACCTTTGTTTTCTGTAGTGACTAATTGAAACTAATTAAGAGGGAAGGGAGAAGAGCTGTGATGAACAGTCAAGACTTTATCTCAAAGTGCTGCTGGTCACCCAGTCAGTTCCTCAAGTGACTGATTAATCACTGGGTTCAGGAAAGCATTTATCCCTGCTGGATTTAGAGAAAAAGGTCAAACATTTTGGTTTGTAGATGAGAATTCCGAAGTGAATTAATGAATTAATCCAGAAAAGGTGGAATTCCTCTCTCAGTGGATCATGATTTAATCACATGGGTGGAAAACAAAAAAAAAAAGTAATCAGCAGAGTACTGCCTCCACGGCAGAGAGATGGACAGGCCGTTGGGAGGATCAGACTTTCCTCAGTCACTGCTGTCGTCATCGTCGTCATCGTCCGAGAGGTTGTTGCTGTGGAACTTTGACCCCGGCCGGGAGATGGAGTCCGAGCGCGCCTGGAGGTTTACAGACGTCAGCTGCTCGTAGCAGTGCTCGCAGACGCGAACCGGTTTGGACGACTGGCTGGGAAGGAGGTACTTCTTCTCTGAGCATGGCCCACAGACCACAAATCCACATTTCCTGCAGTGGTGGCGGCGGCTGACCGGCGTGAACTTCACCTTCTTGCAGCGCATGCACACAGAGGCCTCTGAGTCGGGCACCCATACGGCAGCGTGCTCTCCTGTCGGGGACTTGCCGCTTTTCTGCAGCAAGTCTCCGACACACTTCCCTATGTGGTTCATCCATTCGGACTTCTCGGTGGCAGTAGCAGCATACACAGCGAAAGACTTGGTGGGCGTCTTGATGAGCCAGCCATTGCGCAGGTCGCCTTCATCTGGCACTGTGTCGATGGTGACGCTCTCCAGAGGGATGATGTGCTGCTTATTGTACTTCTTCTTCTGAATGACGATGTTACCATAGACCAGGATGTCGTTGAAGAGGAAGAACTGCCGTGCCTTTGGCTTCTTGCGGCAGAGTTTGGTGAGAACACCCTCGCCAATCAGCACACGGCCCGGAATGGCCAGCGGCTGACCCGCAGCGCCGAAGCAGCTCTCAACCAGCGCAATCCGCTTGGAGTTGGCCTCGCTGTTCGCAAGCCGGTCCACCATCTTCACCTCACCTGGAGGAAGACACAAACAGAAGAAAGTTGAGAACAAACCTTGGGGGGGTTTTTTGTTTTGTTTTTTTAATCAAGCAACAGTGAAATAAGCAATTCTGAACATTTCTAGTTTGAGAACAAATTAATGACCAGCGAGCCTTGACTAATTACATTTTTATCAACATCCTATTAAAATATAGCAGACTAGCAAAAAAAAATCAAAGTAATATTTTCAAGACTTATTTTTATGCACATCTGAGTCACTGCAGAGCAAATAAACCCAGACAGAGAACACTTTTCTAACAGTGAACCTGATATTTTTATCACAGAACTGCATTCCCTCTTCTTCACCATCAACTATTTGGTTCGCTCTCATTTTACATGTTTTTTTAGTTAACTAAATCATGCCAAGTCCATCGCTGTGAGCAGTACTTTGCATGATTTCTTTAGATTAACTTCACATATCTAACTCATGGTCATATGTATGCTTTTGTTTTCTTGCAAATGCTTTTACTCATTCTAAGTGATTCTTTGTGAGTTCTTGCTGAAGTTTCCTCTGTCTTGTAAATTCTATTTTTTTTTAAAATCAGAAACTGTCTGATTACACCCACCACAGTAATTCACCAAATGATTTCACAATTCTGATTTTCCCACTTCATCGATAGCAGTTTAACATCTTGAAAAAAGGAGTGTCACTGGGGTTCTTCCTGAGTTGAACTTTCACTTTGTTATGCCACAAACTGATTAGACTGATTCTGTCTAGGAGTAGAAACCATTAAAACAATCTCTCTCACCCTGTTCTTAAGTTATACTGGCATAACTGTGTTTGTAGTAGCGCATTTCTCGCCAGGATCTGCATTTCTTTCTAATGAAGAAGTGCAGTGCAATGAATCACTGTTCCACTTTCCCCTGTTGTAACCTCACTGATCTCATCTGTCACGTGTTGGCTTAACGCCACATGATTTTACACTTAAGCTGTGTGTGCTTAAGACTGGGGTCGTTATTGTAAAATGTGACTTCAAGTAGCAATCAGATGTTAACATTGGCTGAAAAATGTATAATCTTTAGCACCCATTGTATTTAATTGGCAGTGACATTTGCCAAATACAAAAACAAATCACATAAAATCCAATTCTCTATAATGCCAGACTCCCATGGCTTCATCTCGTATAGCAAGAGAACAATCATTCATTAACAAATTAAACAGATTGATCAGTCACACTTCATCTGTCAGCAATAAATACTGAATATCCAATTTATTTCTCACGACTTCTGGTGATCGTGTCATAAAAAAAAATAAATTAAAAAAATTACCCACTAGGTGTAGCAAACAACCCACTGGACCTTAATGCTGCAAAAACAAAAAAAGAAATGAATAAAAGAAAGAAAAGCTGGTAAATCCCAACATACACACCGAATAACTGAATATATATGTGTGTGTGCAGGAAACGTCTTCACATAAAATAATAAAACATTTAGCCTACAGACGATTATCCCATAATCAAAATGTAGGTAAAAATGAGCCACCTCTCCCACAGGGTGACACATAAATAAATACCCGAGGTGCACCTTTTTAGCCTCCTCTTTTTAACTCTGCAGTCAGTTAATGCTAGCACATCACAAGTGTCCCAAAACTATGGACGGTTATTCATGTGGGGTGGAGAAGGTGTGATCTCAGAAGAATGTTATCCACAGGAACTACTCAACCAGTGAGTAATATTGCTTGAAATTTCTGTAACAGTTTATTTTAAGTACTAGATGAATGCCCAGCATCTGTTTTGTTATCTGAATGTTAGTGAAAAATGACACAACTCTGTATAGTAACATATGACAGAGGTAAAAATAGGCAAAGAACAACAGCTGAAAAGTTATTATTTCTTCTACGAGTGACTGAAAACGCTCCACGTGTCAGATAAATTCCTGAACATGAAACAGCATTTTTGAACACCTTTTATTTCAGTTTCATTTTTTTCTTGTGTGTCCTTTATAAGTAAAGATTACAGTCTGAATAGATCCATTCCTCAAGCTTTCAAGAGAGAATTTAATTGAGACTCAATACCGAACACCAGCAGGTCTCTCTTCTCTGCTGTGACCCAGATAACAGCACAGCTCATGGGTCTCCCTTTCGCTTTTCTAAAGTGCAGTGAAAGAGGTCAAAGGTCACTGGTGATAGAGACAAAAGGATGCTGGCACTCTCTAGGCGAGCCCTAGGGGTTTGAGTGCAGAGTCGAGTCCTCAAAAAAGATACGATGAAGTACACACTATAGTACAGACATGAAACCATTCACAAGCAGCATGGATACTGTGAAACCACAGAAATAAACTTCTGAAGTCTTATTTACTGAGACGAAGCCTGCTGAGGTTCATTCATCTTAAGATCTTGACTTGTGTATCCGGTTTCCTTTTTTAATCCTACCCACTCCTGTGAACACCCATACATGCATATTTTGTTCTGTTTTTTTTTCTTTTCTCCTTTTTCTGGTGCTTTCCAATCAGCCTTATTAAATCTGACTGTGAGGCAGCAGGCCTCACTAATGATGCATTGCAGGCATTTTTAATACAAATTCTGTGGACATAATATTGATAGCAAATATATATATATTTTTTTCTATTTTTTTCCAAATTAATATAATATTGATAGCAAATATTGAACACAAGCACTAAATGATTACCAAAATTAAACTCCACCTACAAAATGTAAACAAAATTATTTACTCCACCCCTCTGGTTATTCTTACTATTGTTTGTCCACATAGTTGATAATGTTTAGTTTTTAAAATGAAGATATTAGCAAGTTTCTCAGAGTCTAATGATTCAGAGATGAAATGGTCAGTGATATTACATTAACATTCATACAAAACAAATAAAAGTTTAAACAAAAAAAACTCACCACATTTTTTTAAACTTATTTTTTGGGCCTTTCTGGTTTTATTGGATAGATATACTGAAGACTGACAGGAAAGCAGAGAGAGAGCGAGAGAGAGAGGAGAAGACATGCTGCCAAAGGGCCATGGGTTGAACACGAACCCAGGCCGGTCACTCTCAGCCATGTGGCATATGGTCGCCTGCTCATCCCACTGAGCTAAACCGGCGCCCAACCTCACCACATTTGAGGGTCTAGAACCAACATTTCTTGAAATATTCCTGAAATGTGATCATTTTCAAACACAGGCAAAGCTACACAATGTCCCTTCTAAACTTCCCAAACTTCATTATTTGAAAGTTTCTGTAACTCTGCAACAAACAAGCTCCTCACAACATCTACACCATGACTTCTGCTTAGCCACTTGTTTGTTGGTAAGTGGGTGGACTGTGCTTGAACAAACTGCATAACTAAACTAACTGTAACATATAGAAAACAAAGTTTAGGTGTGCCTGCACTCTTGATTTCAGACTTAAAAAAAGAAAAAAAAATACAAACAACCAAACAAAACCACAGTGCAAAAAATGATGCTAATTAGCCAGCAGATGCCAGTGCAGCTTGGGCTGGGCTCCCTAGTGATGTGCACACTAATAACCCTGAGTGAGGGAACTGCGTGAACTGCGACAGAAAAGCCCCGGAGAGGACAGAGGGGTTGCTGAAACGTCAACCCCGTTAGCGAGGGCTCGTTGCCCACTGCCGAGGCAACCCAGTGACCAACTCCCATCAGCAGACAGTTGAAGGCACAAAGAGCAAAAGGCTCTGGTGAGAGATAGTGGCATAAATACAGGCTGCAGGCTCCCAACCCAGTAATCAAAGTGAGACAGAGTGGGATGAAACAGACTGAAAAATGCACAGAAAATGCTACAAGAAGAAAAAGCTTTCTTTGCTCTGTGGTGATAAATGACAGCTTTCATGAGCAAAAGACAGGAACACAGCCAGGAGCAAACAAAAGAACTCTGAGGGCATAATCAGTCATGACGGTTTAATGGTATGGTCAATATAATGACTTAATATGGCGAGACATTTCAGTTTCAGTTATTTTTCATTTAAGTAGAATTTTTACCATCTCACAAACAGGTCAGGATCTAATGATTTCTCTTTTCTTTATCTTAAGCTCAAAATGTTATCATTTGTAAATGCTTCAATTCAAATGCAACAAATCTAATTGTCCTTCCAAAAGTGGTTAAAGTACAGCAAAACAAATATGTCTGATCTCTGTGGGATTTCAAATAAATAAAATAAATGATGAATTACAGCAAAAAACCTTGTCATTTGTTTCAGGAATACAATTAACAGATGAGTGCTTCTGCTGGCAGCCAAATTCTTTAATGTAGTTTAAGAAAGCTGACTTTAATATGCCAAAGCAAATAAAAAAAAATTCTGGAAACAGAAATGCCTTGGTGCAAATGTAATCAATTTAAACTTTTCATTTAATCAATTAAAATACTGTACTTTCATCAATAAAAATAAAATTTGATTGATTAAGTAGACTTTGATGAAAGTCTACTTAACTCAATAAAAAACAAATTATACTGGGATTATTAGATAAGGATAAAAGTAAATTTACTCAGTGACATTCATTTGCCAGTGTGGCTCGTAAAAGAAATAAACGTCCCAGCCAGAACCAATTATCCATCTCTGTTATGTTGGTATTCAGTGTCAGTTTCCCTTAGGGATAGATTGGGTTCATCAGCCAGCTGGAGATTGGCAAACTGAACTCTTTGTGCCAGCATTGCTCTCTGTGGAGCTCAACTTTATCAGCTGGTAATTCTCATTTGTGAAAATGAATACATCAATCATCCATCTGTGCTCCCCTGGACAGAGAGAGGTAGATGAAACTGAGCCAGGTAGTAGCAAATTATTTAATGCATCACCCACCCTGAGACCAGATTACAGCTGCCTAACCAAGGTGTGAATACTGCCACGGTTACAGGTTTGAATATCCCTAGAGACACTTGCAGCAGTGCACCCACAGAAAATTTGTTTTATGAGTTTGCATTTCCTATGTAAATTGCTGCTAATTATAGGGAAAACAGATGAAAGTTCAGAGTTGATCATTTCAGTTCAGTTAGTTGCGATGTATATAAATGCAGCTGCTGATTTCCAGAAGGCTCTGAAGCTTACCAAGTTTTGTTTTCTCTCTCACCAATTCAACATCTTTGTTATCTTTAATTTTCATTTAATCATATTATAGATAATATATTTTATATTAGATATTTTCCCTCTTCCCTCCACATTTTGGTAATAAAATAGTAATAGTGGTGAAATGATGTTGAAAAGATGTTGTATCATGTAATTTGCATGTAAATTAGAGTAATAACACAGTTATAGCTTGTAACAACCTTGATTTTTATCTGAAATGTATATAATGTGGCAGCAATTAGGGTTAAGAATGTAAAAACAAATGTAACAATACCTATGATGAAAAATGACTTCGTAAGCTTTTAGTAACAATGTTAATATGTGATCATTAAAATGTTACATTTTGTACAGTGGCACTTTAAATGTTATTTAAAGTGCATTAATTGGTTATTACTTCTCTATATCCCACATTACAACACTATTTCCATGTTATTACCAAGCTGTAATAACATTTTTCCATGACAGAGGTTTTTGGCCAATTGTTTAATAATTTGCCCACATGGTCTTTCACCAGCTTTACCTAAAGATGATATAGTTTATTTACTCCAACTAGTGCAAATCACATACCGTCTCAACTTTTTGTAAACAGAGCGGTCCATGGGTAGTTTTGGTTTCTCAGCTGGAGTCTGGTGTTTTGAATGTCAATGACGACTGGCTGTGCTACCTAGGGTTACGGGAACAGCAGTGGCTTTAGATAAGCCCAATGATTAATTCATTAGAGCCACTGACCTCTCTCTCGGTTTACAAGATGTGTTCATTTAGTGCCAGCACACAAAAACATTAAACCTCCATGAAAAAGCAATAAATACATAAACATTAAAATTAAAAATAATTAGAAAGTAGGGCACTTTGTTCTCTTTAACAAGTGGAAAAAAAGACAGAACAGTAAGGCAAAGATTATGGTTGGTCATAGCTATTATCCTTTATGAGAGATGTAAGATGTTCTAACCCCAATAAAACCCTGAAAAGGAAAAAAACAAACAAACCCCACCTTATCCTACATTTTTTAGTCCCATTTTATTATGTTCAAAAGAACTTGCCTGTTTTCCATGTAAAGTTCAGTAAGTCTATGCTCTATATGGTGAAATCTGTGTGTGTTCTCAAAATGTGGTAGGTCGAGTTAAAATAAGCTGAATAAATATGATTCTTGTAGGAAAAATACACAAAGAAGACACTGCTGTTGATGCTGTGCTTTGGGATATTTCACTAAGATTCATCTTCAATTCTTCATTACGCTAAGAGTTGCTAAAACTTTTGGGATATGTGGTGTGAAGGCTTTTGCTTTCTAAGGTGGGTCATCCAATAAACATTTTACAAACAAATGAGCAAAAATAAGGTTTTAATTTAAAGTTGCAAGGGTGATGCCAGTGTAAAATAATCTCACACTTAACATAGGTGGTTATTTATAATTAAGTGTTTCTACTGCAGGTGAAGGAGTAAAATGACCTTGAAAAGTCTTGAGATTTTCATGAGTATAGCATGTACTCTAAAAATTATATAGATAATAGCATGAATATGCCAACTCGGGGGAATTGCCAGAGGTAATTAGAAGAGAAACTGCCTTTTCTGTAATTTGGTTGTGGTTTGCAAATAAGATGTTTGAGATATTTGTGAAACAAGACTTCTCTGGAATATGGGAAAAGATGACATGGGGTGATTCAAGACTTTAGTATGACCTGCAATTAAATCACCAGTGGACACTGCACTGGGAAGTCTGGGAAGAAAGGGAAGCAGTGACAGCAATAACTCAGACACCAAAGGGAGAGAGTGAAGATGGGAGGGGAGGGAAGAGAGAAAGAGCCATTCTGTAGACTGTAAACAGCAACCGCGGACACAAGGGCACCCATTTATCCAGAGGAGAGAATGTGAGGGTGGAGGCTATCAAGGATGAGGCAGTGTCTTTGTTCTTGCCTTTTCTATTCTACATCTCTTTAAAGCTGCTGCTCTTATTACAAATTATAAAGCATTAAAACATACTCTTCAGAACTGATCAGTACAAAGTTGTCATCATTTTAAAAGCAGCAAATGTGATCTAAAAGCACATTGTACAGACGCTGAATGTAAAGGAAAGGTTTGTATCAACATTACATTTAGTAAGACAGAAACTAAAATTTCCCCACTCAATTTTCTCCTTTGCAAAGCTTAAATTCTGTCCATGTATATGAGAAGTTCAACAGGTCTGAAATGTTGGCCCAAATATCACCAGTAGGAAAACTACACACACTCAGCATAAATTTAATTATGCATGATGATAAACTGCATCCAAAGTGAGACAAAAACCAAATCATTCCCAGTTTGAACAGATCTGAGGACAATCAGAAGCACTGACTGCCACTGCATCTCTAGGCCTGATTTAGACTGCTGCGGGGAATCTTTGTAGAGCCAACGTAACCTCAGAAAGTTGCTGATGTCTTATGCTTGTGTGTAGTGCATTATGTGCAATTACCATGTGGTCGTGTCCCAGTGTTTTATCCAACAGAAACAAATAAAATGCTTTAAAAAAAAATACTTTTTTCCATCCTGGGTCCCCCACTGATAACCAACTTTACAGAAATGTGGCTTAGATTATGATATTAGTCTCAGTTTCTCGAATCTGAAAATTCATTGTACTACTTTTGTCATTTATGAAAAAAGCGCACAGAGAGGTTATTATTCCAAGTTAAGAGATTATTTTTTTTTGTAGTTTCTGATTTAATATTAAACACATGTATTGCATTCGGATATACCCAGTCTGACTGAAACATAACAGGACAGCTCCTTGACCACGGTCTCCTTCACAGAGGCCTTATCTGCTTGTTGCTGACCTGAACGCAGCACCCTGCTGCTACGTGTCAACAACATCCTGTCGTGTCATTACAAGGGATTACAGAGCTGCTGTGTGAGAATGAACACCAGATAAAGGGATTGGAGGCTAGTCTGTAGTAAGAGGTGATGTTATGAAAACTGAACCAGTATTTGTGTCTGTCAAGTAACCTGAAAAAAACTTTTGGAACAGCAGAATTTTACTGTGATTTTACACAACAAATGTCACATGGCACTGGATATTTGCTGCTTGCATGTCAGATGAACAAAAAAGTATAGATTGCGTGGATCACAAACAGCACTGCCATTATTTAATATTCATTACAGTAGTGTGGTGGTTAACAAATTAGTTTTACATTTGAAAGATCCCTGGTTTGTTTCCAAGAGGAGACACAAACTCAACCTCAGGGGGTTAACAAGCTTGTGTACTCCTAATGCTTATCCCAAGCCTGGGTAAATAGGAGGGCTCAGTCAGGAAATGGATCTGCCACAAAATCTGTGTGATTAAAAAACATCTGGATCCACCCGCTGTGGTCCTTTGGGAAATAAGGGAGGAGTCAAAAGTATCTTCTTCACAGCATGACACACAGAACTGGTAGACTTTACTCAGTAATCTTCTTATGAATCTGGTATCAGGCTGACTTGCACTGTTTTTTGTTGTTGTTGTTTTTTTTTTTTTTTTTTTTTTTTTTTATAATCTTTTTTTTTTTTTTTATTCAGTCACT
>VVHJ01060840.1:0-17606 GCA_015107715.1 Tylochromis polylepis | reverse complement strand
AACAAGTAAATCTTGATTGAGATGGTGGGAGAAAAACAACCCCCCCCCCCCCCCCCAAAAAAAAAAAAAAAAAAAAAAAAAAAAACAAAAAAAAAAAAAAAAAAAAAAAAAAAAAAACACAAAAAAAGAAAAAAATATATATATATATATATATATATATATATAAAAAGCATAAAATCTAACACAGAAAATACTAAAAATTTGGAGGGAAAAAAATCCTTAAAAAAAATAAATTACTATATATATATAAAAAAAAAAAATAATCCAACTTAAGCTGTCAAACCCATTTAAGACCATCAATATAATACCAATATATTAGACATGAGTATCAGTCTTGTTGAGTACTGAAAGACTGAACAATGCAGATGTTTGAGTTAGACAAAAGGGGAAAATAAACAGAAAAATATATAATGGTATCAACTACTGACTGGGTTTCACAACGGGTGCATCCCTATTAAGCTTGTTGACAGGGAATTACAAACATCAGAATTGGGCCACTTCAGTGAGTTTCAGTCTGGGATGCCAAAGTAAATACTCTCTGGACATTTTATCACTATAAAAACTTTAGTCCAGAGCAAGCATGGGGAGTTCAGTGTTCAATATTTTGTTTTGCTGAGATCTTTGCTTTGCCTGGGAAAGCCTCAACACGGGAAGGAAATCATTTTATCGCACCTCCCTTCTGTCATTACAGTCAGCAGCAATGCAAGTTTAATCTGTCACCCATACAGGTTCAAACAGATTTAATGCACAACCAGGCAATCTAGCAAGCTGGTGAGTCAAATACATGCTGAAACATGCTATGGATTCTCAAGAAGAGCCACTGGTTGAGATCTATCAAAAGGCTAGCACTCATAAAACTTCACAGAGATCATTTGTGTTCTTTCTTGCGCTTAAGTTTTTAAAACAGAAAACCGGTGCTTCAGACCAAAATTTCATACTTTTAGAATCAAGTTTCTCAGACCAAAGCCAGATCTGGTGGCAGACATACGATTTTGTGGCATGACGGAAATCATTTAAATTTAAATTCCTGAACCACAGATAGGTACATTAGATCAAATGTAACTGGACGATCAAGCAAAACACTGTTTACTGTGAAGCATAGTGTAAAACTCAAAAACCCTCAGTAAACATACACATCACTTGAAATACACAGTAGGCATAGAATGCATAGGAAGAGAGGGCCAAAAAGGCACCTAAAGGTTATCCCTGCTCATGTTTACTTTAGATTTTGCGCAAGACTCAAGTCATCCACACCCATATGCTGTGGAACATAGTCATCTTAGCCATTTAATTTCCACAGGTTATGCATAAAGACATTTTGTGAATATGAAGTTATTTTAATACGTCACCTTCAATCATTTAAAGTCCATATTTTAAAAGGTCAAAATCTGTTGTTTAAAATATCAGTCTGTGAGATACCCTAATAGTCAACTATAACCAGCATATTTATTTCTTGGTAAGGTACGGTTAGGCATTTGGTTTCATGTTTTGTAACTGTGACATGGACTGGGCTTTATCTTTTCCAACAGACATATATGATATTGCGTTGCTTTCAGGCACGTTGTGCATATAAAAACAGTTAAAACTAACTATAAAGAAGCTTTAAAAGGATAAAGAACCAGGTACATGATATAATCCAATATCGTTTTACCCACCGTTCACCCACTTCTATCCACAAATTACATATTAAAGTAAACTAGATTGTTCACATATGACAAAGAACAAAGTTAACAATGATTTGTTGCTCTCTGGCTAATTTAAGTGCTTAATAAACTGCACACTTAATGTTTCTCCAGTCACTTACTCAATGTAAGGAGGCCAGCACAGCTCAACTGTTACTGCTTTTCCACATAATTAGTATTGTAATGGGTTGATAGCACTACAATTGCTCAGTGCACCATTACAAGCACAATGCAAAAATTTAACTTGGGAGACTAAACAGAAGAAACTGAAATCAAACTTCACAAAAAAACCATAAAGTGATAAGAAAACACGCTAATTAATTCACAACATTCAGTGTGTCTATTTATTTTCATAGACACTTTTGTATTTACACACTCTGGATGTTTTTTGTTTTTATTTGCATACTGGTCTAAAACACACTCAGTGGCACAGTTTGAAGCCCGGTTTCTAGTGGTGATGTGTTAAAAATGAGACTGGCAGAACAGAGCGTCTGAGGAATGTGCTTTCAACAGCCCTCCATCTGTTCCTCTCATTCTGTCGAACTCATATGTGCAGCAGATCAACCTTTGAGCTTTTCCAGTGCAAATAAACCCAACAGGTAGCAGCAAGTTGTGACCCAAGTGCTGGCTTAGCTGTACAGTTTCCATTTCTTTATTGTTAATTCAGGGTGTTTCTGTATGCACCATGAAAAGAATTTTTTATATCTCGTCCCCCAAATCTCTCAGGCCCATTCACTCCCACTCTATCCAAATAGCAGAGAAAACAACTGGAGGCTGCGAATTCAGTCCTAAGGGTAAAGTAAAACTGCAAAGAAGCTACTGCCACAGTCCTGGATATTATAATCTAAACTTTTACAAATATCTGTGTTTTGTGATGGCTAGAATTAAGAATGGTACTGTTCTTTCTAATACAATAGTATTTATCTGTTACTTAACGGCAAGTAATTATTTTATTTTCTAATATCTACTGTGTACAATTGAACAATCATGCATAACAAAACGTGCCAGTGCTGCTTGAATCACAAGTCTTATCACTTCATATACCTCTGATTTTAGTACCCTGAAAGTGAAATTAAACTAAACCCATCCTCCATCCTAAACACACACAGCCTACTCTACTTATTTTAGCTGTCACTAACTGTTCGTGTTTGCAATACTGTCCATATCCAACTAACTTCTCTGTGCTAAAGTGAGGACAGGCAAAATTCATTTTTTATTTAATGTATTATTAAACTCAACTGGCTTCCCTCAAAATTTAAAAGAACCTACCCACCATTTTAATCACACTCTAGATCTTGTTCTAACGTGTAGCATAGAAACTGAACATTTAACAGTATTTCCTGAAAACCCTTTTTTGTCTGATCATTTCCTAATAACATATAACTTTACAATAATAGATTACACAGCAGTGGGGAATAGATTCCATCACAGTAGATGTCTTCGTGAAAGTGCTGTAACAAAGTTTAGGGATATAATTCATCCACTGTTATCTTCTTTTATGCCTTGTGCCACCACACAGCAGAGCAGTTACCTGAACGCTACTCCCACAGAGGTCGATTATCTTGTTAATAATTTTACTTCTTCACTATGTATGACTCCGGATACTGTAGCTCCTTTGAAAAAGAAAGCTTCAAATCAGAAGTACTTGACTTCCTGGTATGACTCTCAAATGCACACCTCAAAGCAGATAACTCATAAGCTGGCGAGGAAATGGCGTCTCACTATTTTATATAATCTTCATTTACCTGGAAAATTAGTTTGCTGCTTTAAGAAAAAAAAAATAAAATAAAAAAAAAGCCTTCCGCAAAGCTCGAACATCTTACTATTCATCACTGATTGAAGAGAATAAGAACAACCCTAGGTTTCTCTTCGGCACTGTAGCCAGACTGACAAAAAGCCAGAGCACTGTTGAGCCAAACATTCCTTCAACGTTAACTAGCAATGACTTCATGAATTTCTTCAGGGAAAAAAAAAAAATTGAATCATTAGAGAGAAAAATTACTCATAATCATCTCATAGACGTAACATTATGTACAGCTACTTTTGGTACCACTGATATTTATTTAGTCTTTTTCTACAATTGATCTTTCTGCGTAACTTCGGTAATTACTTCCTCCAAACATCTGTGTGTCTTTTAGAGAAGTCCTACCATTAATTAATGCTTCAATCTTAAATATGATCAACCTATGTCAATTAAGCTGTGTACCACAGGCCTTCAAGCTAACCGTAGTTAAACTGTTACTTCAAGCCATCACTTCACCGAGCTGTCTTAGCTAATTATAGGCCAATCTCCAACCTTCCTTTTATCGCAAAAATTCTTGAAAGAATAGTTGTCAAACAGCTAACAGATCATCTGCGGAGGAATGGCTTATTTGAAGATTTCCAGTCAGGTTTCAGAGCTCATCACAGTACAGAAACAGCCTTAGTGAAGGTCGCAAATAATCTTCTTATGGCCTCTGACAGTGGACTTACCTCTGTTACCTAGACCTCAGTGCAGCATTTGATACTGCTGACCATAATATTTTACTACAGCAATTACAGTATGCTGTAGGTATTAAAGGTACTGCGCTGCAGTGGTTCAAAATCGTATCTATCTAATAGACTTCAATTTGTTTATATAAATGGAGAGTCCTCCATTTATATGAACAGGTTTAAATTAAAACAGACCCTTAATTATGGAGTTCCACAGGATTCCGTGTGCTAGGACCAATTCTGTTTACCTTATACAAGCTTCCTTTAGGCAGTATCATTAGAAGGCATAGCATACATTTTCACTGCTATGCAGATGACACCCAACTTTATCTATCCATGAAGCCAGATAACAGACTCCAATTAGTTAAACTGCAGGAATGTCTTAAAGATATAAAAACCTGTATGGCCTCTAATTTTCTGCTCCTAAATTCAGATAAAACTGAGGCTATTGTACTTACAAATCTTAGAAATATGGTATCTAACCAGATTCTTACTCTGGATGGCATTAACTTGGCCTCCAGTAACACTATGAGGAATCTTGAAATAATTTTTGACCAGGATATGTCCTTCAATGCATATATTAAACAAATATATAGGACTGCTTTCTTACATTTGCACAATATCTCTAAAATGAGAAACAACCTATCTCAGTGTGATGTTGAAAAACTATTTCTTGTATGTATTACTTCTAGACTGGACCACTGCAATTCGTCATTATCAGAATGTCCTAAAAACTCAGTGAAAAGCCTTCAGTTGATCCAAAATGCTGCAGCAAGAGTACTGACAGGGACAAGAAAGAGAGAGCATATTTCTCCTATATTGGCTTCTCTTCACTGGCTCCCTGTTAAATCCAGAATTGAATTTAAAATCCTTGCCGCCCCTCCCTAAGCCTGGTTCTGCTGAAGGTTTCTTCCTGTTAAAAGGGAGTTTTTCCTTCCCACTGTCGCCAAAGCGCTTGCTTATAAGGGCTCATATGATTATTGAGGTTTACTCTGTTTTCTTTGTACTATCTTTGTCTCTACCTTACAATATACAGCGCCTTGAGGCAACCTTTGCTGTGATTTGGCGCTGTATGAATAAAAATGAATTGAACTGAATTGAATTAATGCCTCATCACTTATACCTAATGTCTGGGTAGTTAGCCAACCATATTTCAAGCCAGATAACTATCAGATTTATTACAGTACTTTGAGATACTCAAGTTTTTAAAGTTTTTCATTAGCTGAAGGATCCCCTTAATTTCAGAGAGCTATGAAAAAACCGTAAAGTGTACTTACACACAAATTTGCCACTTTAGCAGAAGATTAATATAGCCATCTTGTTTTACTTGTAAAAACAAAGGTGTGAAAAAAGTTTCAATGTTAAGGCACTTCTAAAATACATTCAGTTTTTTTATAACAGGTTACTATTTTTAGTATGCAGCATATAAACAGACAAATATATACATTGTGAAATTATTATTGTAAATCTAGCTGTCTTGAATGTCTTTACTACAAAGCTCCAAAGCCCAACTAATCTATAGTGGCAGCTGCAGCAATGACTCACAACAAAAATCACCACACAGGTTCGAGACATTGTTTCACGAGGAATTGTAACAGAAATCACAGCACAGTAATTGTCTTTGAAAGAAAGTTAAAAGGAGCAAAAGCTCTAATACTTTTTCCCTCCCACTGTGCACCATGCTAACTGTCACACTCTGAAGCCTCGCTGCTCACCAATGAACACAGCAGAGAGTAAGCGCTGTTCCTATGCCAGGAGAACAAGATATTGTTGTGAAGCACTTGCATACTGTGCATAGTTTTTTTTTTCTTTGTCTTGTTTTGTTTTTCTGTGCAAACAATGAAAAAAAATATGTTTGACAGTATGAAAGATAGCTAAATCTACCAGCAAGTTTGAGCCAGCAACAATGAGGTGACTTGAAGCATAACTACTGCTGTGACTGATGTCAGTTGGACAAGAAGAGATGGTATACATTTACATTTAAAAAAAAAAGAAAAAGAAAAAAAAAGACAATCTGAATCCCCCAAACAGAAACCAGATATCTACACAACAAATGAATACCTGATAACATGCTGGATGACATGACAATGATTCCCTATAGAATAGTTACCTAAGAAATAGAAATATTCAAATGATCAATTTGACAACTGACAGTTATCCCAACAACAAAATAATTTCTCTTACTAAACTTCTGCTTAGTTGAGCTTTATTAATTTTCCTCTCTCTCAGGTTAAATATAAACTTGATGAAAGACAACCAAAACAAACACACAGAGATGCACCAGTGATAAAATTTAAAAAAGTAAAAACAGCAAAGTAAGATTAATGGGATAGTAAAATATCAATCGCCCCTTTTAAGTGAGCGTTCAGTTGAAGCATAGCCCCTGTGTTTTTGGAGAAACTAATCATCATTGTGATACCCGTTATTTCTGACTGCAATTCTAGGTTATGTCAAGCAGGTTAATACAAGAAAGCCTGGCTATGTTTAACACCCCTGAGCATCTGTAGGAAGGAAAAATAATATTCTGAGAAATATCAAGATTATAACCATGTTACTTCTCTTCACAAGCCAGGCATATTCAGTACTGCTTACCTGACACTAAAAGGCTATCCAGTGTAGGATAATAATACTTTAAATCTAACAAGAATAAGCACTGACATGAAATCTGAAACAAACTGGACATGGTTCATGAGAAAAAAATGGCACAGACAAACCAAACTAAAGTAACAAAAGTAAAACTTACTCTGCTGGGGCCACATTAAAAAAACAAAAAAAAGAAGTGAAACTGTGACTTACTATGGAAGACCTTTGAGTGTTGAGTAATGGTGTGGCCTGATATGAAAATGAGAAGTACTAATGTTGAAAGTAGATGCTTACAGGTCACGCTCTTCTTCTTAGTTTCGTACTGTTACTTTAGTCGTCTATTTGTCTCATAGAAAAGCTGTTGTATGCGACTTGTGCAAATATTTAATGCTTTTATAATTGAAATGATATTCAAAGCACTGACCTACATGATCAAAAGGCTTGTAAAAAGTCCAAAAACAGAAAGACAGCATGATTTATTCAAACTGCATCGATATATACACAATGTGTAATGTGAGGGCATGCAGACTGCAGTGAAAGATTCAACAACTTCAAACAATTCATGATTTCTACATACAACAGAAGACTAAAAACTCAAAAGAGCCAACTTGCAATACTTACTTAAAACATACTCTACGAGCGAGTACAGGATTGCCATTTTGATGCTAATGGTTGAAACATTGGTTTAAACTCAACAGTATAACACACAACTGACATCAGATTCACAGTGAGCCCCTATGGATGGGGGCACTGACATCCTGGAAGATACTACTCTTATTAAGACAGAATAAAAAGGATCCCTAAGGAACAATATGTAGTGGAGATGACCGCATACAGCATAACAGAATCACTGAAGCCCAATTGTACAACACTTCTACTGAATTTTCACCTGTAAGTGCATTAAGTCTACTTTCCTGTATTCTAATACAAGTGAAAATAAACTATTAAGATGCAGCATTTCCCCCACACAGAGTGTATTTTACAATTTACTTTTTTACCTGTCTGAAACAAAAACTTGAGTGATTTACTATTGGACAATGCACTCGATTTAGCACTGGACTTTCAAGTCTAGTGTTTCCCTATGAGCAAGCTGGTCAAGTTATACTTGTTGTGGCAGTCCTTGATGATTCAGCTGTCTTCAGTTTCTTGTTCTGTGATTGAAGAGACTGCATTGGGCGACCATAGAATTTATAACGTTCTGTAGATTTGGCCACTCTAACCAGACCACAGTTTTAGAGCTGGTGCCACTATGCTGCAGCTCACCAATGCTGTAGAGCAGAACTGGGGCTACTTAACACCAGCTGCACTCGGTCTATCTGATATCCCCGTGCTGGTGTTGATGTCATCACAATGTTTGTCTAGGATCAGCATTGCAATTGACCAGTCACTCTGTTGTGATGCCATATGTAGAGAAAAAAGAAAAATTCCTGTTACTCTCTAAGAAATGGTAAGAATCCCAGGTGTTTTCTTTGATAATTTATACAATATAATAAATATAGCATCAAATTAGCTTTCCTATTAGCCAAATGTAGGTTACTCACGTTGGTTTTCTAGTGATGATTTTAAAAATTGCTGAATGCTCAGACAACATGATTGGTCAGTTGATCCTGGACCATCACTGTTATGATAATACAGAACACCACCAACACGGGGATATCACATTGCACACTGCAATCCAGGTGGTGGAGCTGGAGAAAAGATGCGTATGCCTCCACACATGCTTACATATGCACTTTATTCCTCGCTTTCACCACAAAGACACTATTTTTGTGGGACACACTCTGGTAACAAAAGTTACAAGAGGCCTACAAACAATTAAAAACCTGCACCACTAGAATAATTATGCGTAGTTCTTATTTATTAAATACTATTAAATCCAGTGTCATCTGCGAGTTGAAACCAGGTGCTTCTCCTTTGTACAAGCATCTACTCTCAAGCGGGACTAAATTTGAAAGTCTACTCATAATTAATCTGCTCTGTTCAGCCTTATATTACCACACTGTAGCTAATGTTAGCTATGCAGCAGAGAGAGACTAAATCAAGTAGGATATACAGTGCCCATTCATTTTTTTTTTATGGTTTTATATCTTGTATCAATAGATAATGACTTGATAACTAACACAAACAGTTCACAAATCACTGTAGCTCTACAGTGATCTGTTCAGTTTAACCCTAACCATAACATCCACATCCAACAATCCCTTAAACTGAGGCTGATAGGCAGACAATGCATAGAAGGGCAGTTGGAGAGGCACAGAGTATAATGCCCTATTTTGCAAATTTAAAGGGTATCAATTTTGCTTTTTTTTTTCCCTCTTTCATACATGTATATAAATGATTGGTTGATGCTCACATTAATAACCACAATAATGAGTTCTGTGTATGCTTACACAATATCTATGACACAAAAGCTCAGGTTTCAGACATTTTCCAACTGCTTTTTTTTTCTTAGATAAGTATGATGTCATGACAGCAGATATATAGACAAACAACTCTAGCTCTGAGCATAGAACCCCCTCCTCTAAAAAATGTTTTACAAAATTTGGCCTAGTAGTTTTTGCAGAATTTTACAGGAGGATAAAAAGCCAAGGAGCTGTAATTAAAAAGCTTGGTTCTGTCTTGGCAGAGGAACTATTCACAGCAACTTTTCAACTTATAGCATGTTTTTTATTCAATTTCCACATTATACAACTCAAACTAAACCACTTACAAGAAGCAGCCTAACATATTATTAATATTAGGAACAAGCGTAACATGAAACAAGGCACAAATGCAGAGACAGATTACAGAAGTCTTCATATATATATATAGCACGATTAATCTGAGCCCTTCTGAATATGCACTCAAACATCCTCCAACCTCCAACTAAAGAGTATTAGGGTTGTGCTGGTGATTGCCAACAGTTTGCCAGTCATGGTAATATTTTGTTTTTTTCCTTCTAGCTAATGCATAATAGTAATATTGCCTTCTTTAAATTCACATTAAATTTAATTTCCCTCACTATCCTGCCACGTCACCATCCCTGCATATAACACCAACAAGCGTGAGAGTGTGCATACAGAAACCTCTGAACTCCTTAAAATGAACAGGGATGTGGCGAGCAGCTACAATGGCCTATAGTAAACAAAACCACACAGAGGGTATTTTTGTTTGTTTTAATTTAAAGCTTGCTAGTTTATCACATTTCCTCATTTTTGTTTTTGTTTTAGTGGGATGAATAGGGAGACCATTGTGCAGAAAAGATGAGAGAGGTGCACCAATTTTACACATTAACAGCCTGAAAGACAAAACCATAAAGAAAGGGAAATGTTATGACTCAGCAACATGCTGGCTGTCCACTTCTGTCTGCAAATGACATGAATGATGCGCTTGCCTACCATCTTTGCACCATTTTGTCTGTGTGCTACAAAGTATACAGGAGGACAGTGCTTAAAAATGTATATTTTTAAAAATGTGCTTTTCATATGCAGATTTCAACAGATTCTAAAGGATACTCATCCTCACCCACAGTAAACCAAGCACTCACTGTTTAGATAATCTGTTTTTGTTTACCTGTGACCTGCTTGATGTGTCAGACAGGAAGTGACCTGCTGTCCTTATGCATGTAATCTGCATCCATTTATAACTGACACATTGGATTATGTGCAGGATGTTGGATTACACAGAAAGCCAGGTCTGACTACCAAAGTAAGAGGAGGAGTAGAGGGGTTCCTGGTTCATCGGGTAATTAGATGTACTGTACATTGCCCTGGAGTTCTGGAAGAACCAGATTAACCACATTAAAACACGAAGAGGAAGAAGATACCTTGGCTGACTGATTTGCCACTAGGAAACTTACAAGATCGTCCAAAAGCTGCAGTCTTGGATAAATCACAATAAATGGCTGATTACCTCCTAAGAGGAGGGTGCTGCAATTTACCAGGTGCATTGTTTGGGGAACAGAAAGTCACAATTTCTCTTCCAGGGAGTCATTAATCAGGTCCCATTTTTCTCATTACATAATGACTGATGGTAATTTCCCACCCAGCCTTCTGCTTTCAGCCATCTACATACGTAGTCAGTGACAGACTCCCAAAAGCACATGACACTTCAGAAGCATGCCGGGTTCTTTTATTTCCTTAGCTTTAGTATTAAAGCTGAATAAGCTGACCAGTTTCAAATGTCTCTACATTTTTCCAATTAAAATGTTTGCAGCTCTTATACTCAACAATAGTCAACTTATTTGTATGTATTTTGCACAACTGTTTTTTTTAATACTCATTAATAACCCTGCTCCAGGAAGGTCACAAGGAACTATACTCCTCGGAGGGTTGTTTCAGGAAGGGCATCCGGTGTAAAATATTTGCCAAATGAAGCAGTCTGCTCAGAAACAAGGGAGGCAGATGATCATTTTTGGTGAACCAAAAAGGCAGAAACCAAAACAAGAACAAGAACAAGAAGCTGGCTAGGTACAAGTTTAGAGTTTCTTGTATAGAGATTCTATTTAGAAGATTACTAGTGGATAATCTCCTCACTCTTATAGTGAAAGTGCTGCTTATCGACGACTCCAGCATATTCCTGTCTTGTTCTTTCCCTACAGCTGGTCTGCTGTACAGGTTGCTTGTGTGACGCTCAACATTCACCTGCTTGAGTCTCTTGTGCCTTAAATCTGTATTGTTTTCAATGGTAATCAGGGAGCAATACCGGCAGTTCTAAAACCTCTTTCGGTCCAATAGAAATCTATGGGACAAGAAGAGGTCTGACCAGACCTCTGTAAACACTGTATGGGGTGAGGCCCTGATTTCAGGTCCTACACAATAAAAAATTAAGTTAGTTTTGTAAACTGTGGTCACAGTCCAAGGGGGGTTGTCATGGTAGCTACATATTTTTTATACCGTCTATGGTTTCAAGGTGAAGGAGCTGCAGGTGGAGAAATACATCATGTGCTGCTACACTGGGCTAACCTTGGCTGCAGAGCAGGAGGACGACTACCAGCTGCAGTCAAAGTAAACCCACAAGGAATGTGATTCACTGGAGAGGCAGCTGACTATAAGGATTTAGGGTTAACTTTTTTTTTTTTTTTTGAGTATCGATTCTTTGGACAAACGTTTAAGGAACTTTTATACACTTGTCACAATATAGTTGGCATTTTAAATATTTCCAAGGGAGCCTGTTAAAAAACTGTATTTTTTTGGTGGTGAATGTCTAATTTTTACATTAGAAATAGAACCTAAATCTATGGAAATACAAAACCCTCTCCAAAGTGAAGATCTGCTGCTTTCCTCTACTTTACATCAGTCTACATGGCAGGCCCTTAGGCATTAGGGTGCCGTTTGGCTAAAGCATGACAAGTGAAAATATAGGCTCATTTACTTTTATTATTATGAAGTTATGAAATACTACTGAACTTTAAAAAGAAGTCCATATTAAATTATGAAAGGCTAAAACATTAAGGTTTGACACTCGGCTGTGGGTGACATTTTCAGTTTTATTATGAAAAAAGGTCTCACACATTTATTACCAATAATTAGGCAAAGAGGCAGTCAAACTCTAAAACTGTGAATCACAATTTTAAGCAAAAATGCGACTTTATTCAAACGCAACCATTAGACTACAAGACATGTCATGTTGGAACATAAGATAACGACCAACCTACGCAGCTATAAGGGTTAATGAAACGTCTGATGAAAACACGTTTTTATAACAGGATCTTCTCTCGCCCACAATTTCCTTTAACCTTTTGTTCCCACAGAGAAACTCAGTCTAACAATGCAATACAGCCGACTTTTTCCTATATTAAAACAGGATTATTAGAGCGTGAGGGTGCTTTTTTGTTTAACCTTCTTTCTACAGAAATTCCAAACGTGATCTCTACAAATGCGCTGCATATAGGTGAGACTTATTAAAACCAGCTGTTCCTGTCACAGCAAAGTAGATCAGAAAGCATCCTTATCAATATGTAAACCTCTTCCTGCTCTTCACACGCAGTCATCACAGATGTTTGTTTACAGACTGTATTAACACCTTCTTTGTGTTTCCCCAGACCTATTTAGTTAGATTTAGAGAAACAGTGTTTTATTTCAAGTTACAGTTGCAGCTAATGATCTTTTTTTGTATATAATTAATATATGTCCAAAAAACCCCACAAATATTTTGTTAACCTTGACATAATACAATATTCAGAAATCTTTACATTGGAAGAAATTCCTACTGAGTACTTTGCTTTAGAGTTGAAAGATTTGCTAATTACTAAATTTAAACCACCAGCTGTTCCAGCATTATTTTTGTAAGTGTGAGAAACAAATGAGAAAAGGTGAAGACAGTGGGGTGATTTAATATTACTTAATAATACTTTCTTTAAACATTTAAACGATGACATTTACCTTTGGCAAAGGCTATCCTGTTTGCTAACAGGGTGATGACAGCCACCAAAGTCAACACTGACAGATATCGAGTCACAATCTAGCACCCACAATGCAAGAGGGAACAAGGGGATGCTCTTTACTCTTTTGTTCAAGTGTGCACGTGGGAGTTTGATCAACCAGGCTAAAGGACTCCGAGAAGGCATTTGACTGCATCCCTTGGTGTGTCACGTTCATCACTTGGGTGCTTCAGAATTACGAAGTACCAGGCATGTTGTTACAGGCTATTCAGTCCATGTACAAGCATAGTGAGAGCTTAGTCAGCATTGGCAGCTACAAGTCACTTTCATTCCCAGTGGGTGTTGGACTCTGCCAGGGCAGCCCTTTGTCACAGATTCTGTTCATAGCTTTTAAAGACGGAATTTCAGCTTCAGCCAAGAGGCGGAGAGTTTCACGCTTGGAATTGCGTCTAAGAATTGCGTCTCTGCTTTTCGCAGATGATCCTGCCAGATACATCAAGTGATTTGCTGTCGAAGCAGCAGTGTTGAGAATTAGCACAGGCAAATCCAAAGCCAGACTGCCCACTCCAACATGGGAACGAGTTTCTGCCTCAAGTGGAGGACTATCCCAAGGCAGAGTTTTGTTCACTAGTGAGAGGAGAAAGAAGAATGGAGCGAGAGCTTGACAGACGCAGTGGTAGTGTTGCAAACATTGTACAGTCTGTTGTGATGAAAAGAGAGCCAAGTGTTAAGGCACAGCTGTCAACATCTGGGAAGTGACAGGAAGAATGAGACTGTGGGTATAAACAGTGGAAATTTCCTCCATAGGGTCTCTGGGCTCTCCCTTACAGGAGGGGTGAGGGGCTTACAGCCATTGCTCCTCCATACCAAAAGGAGCCAGCTAAGGTGACTAGGATGCCTCCTAGATACCTCCTATGTGTGGTGCTTTGGGAACATCTGACTGGGAGGAGACCCGAGGACAAGCCTAGTACATGCTGGAGAGATTATCTCATTTAGCTGGCTTGGGAATGTCTCCATGTCCCACCAGAGGAGCTACGGGCAGTGGATGTGGATAGTGAGGTCTGGTTATCTCTGTTTAGGCTGCCGCCCCTGCGATTCGTACCCAGATAAACAGCAGAAAGTGGATGTCATTTATTTAGTTATTTTTAATTATTCTTATTATTTGGGGTGGGTTAAACTGCAAAGTGGACAAAGAAGAAAAGCTTAAATCTGTGAATTAGGGATTTTATAATTAAAAATAATACAAATCTTCTAACTGAAAATGAATCAGTGGCAGGAGAGAAAGCGAATACTGGCCAGGGAAGACATGTGATCCTCCTCTAACCTTAAGTTCAAAGACTCCGTGCAGTGGAAGAAGAAGTCAAGTGAAAATAATGGGCAAACTGACTAAGACAGAGGCAAGGTGTTGCACACTTCCCATTTTGTGGTAGACAGGTTTCGCCAGCAATCAGATTCGCACATTCGCTTCCACAAGAGCTGTAATAACAGAGCCTGGACCTTTAACTGACTACAGGTTACCTGCACAGTCAGGCAAAGGTGGTTGAAGTTGGCCCAGAGAAATGTTAAACTTTACAATAGGTGGAAAAGTCCGTTTCTTAAACTATGCATGAGGCTGACATTACCTACGCTCAATAAATGGTGCGTTTCCAGCCTGTCCTGACCTGCTATAAATAAATAAACCACGATGACTTTTTCTCCCAGTCCTCAAAAAGCCACCACGGGTGAGGCAAGCTGAAACCGTCACCCTCACTCTATTCTCTCTTTTCATTGAAACACCTTAACCACGATACGACTCAAAGTTTCTATGACTTTTCAAGTTATTGCCCCGTAAGTTTTCCAAGCTGGTGTCAGTTGGCAGAGTTAGCCAGCTAGCTCCCAAGTTAGCTTCCCAAACAATACTCATCTCTTACCGTTTGTGTCAAACCAAAAGCAACTCCGCTTTTTCGACTTTAAGACTACAAAAAAAACATCGATTTTAACTCCCTGTCTGGGACTCCGAGGAAAGAAAGATAGCTACCCAACTGCGCTAAGCTACCGCCTGTTAGCATGAATGGGAAAAAGTAGAGGCGAACCACAGAGCAAGCCGTAGCTCCCCTTACCAAATAGTGACAGGACACCGACGGAGACAAGTTTAAAAACGGGGGAAAACTACATACCCGACGGCAGCTCCCGTTGTCCGGCAACTTTTTGCTGTGACTTGAAGCTCGTTTGTAATCCAGATAGAGTGATTAAAGCAGTGCCTCCCCCACCGAAACTACCCACAGTGTCCGCAGACAGCGACAGCAGCTGGAAACTCCGCCGCTGCCTACAAAATACAACAACAACATGGCAGCGCCGCGCCGCGTTCACGGCGCGCTGGACAGCCGGTAAATAGAAAACCAAGATGTGCGCTCTCTAACCTGCAGACAGGTAAGAAACTTCAAACAAAGCTGAAATGTGAATGAACTCATTTATTCTGATACAACTTTGATGCAAAAATTGCGAAAAATGCCCATCATCATTACTTAGTTGAATCCATTTTAGAACTTCACATGTTTTGTCTCGTCCAGCAAACAACTGACAATTATTTAAATATTAAGGTTTTACAATTATATTAAGTACGGTCGTGTATGTATGTAATATTATCATTATTTCAGCTGTTCTTTTAGGGTCACCACAACGGATTATCTGCCTCCATCTCATCCTAGTCCTCTGTCCCTCCAGTCATTTGCACGTGACCATCAGTATCAATAGAAATCTTATCATCTCATTATCATTATTATTATTGTTAATATTATTAGTAGTAGTAGTACACATGCTTAATTGTCAGATCGCCTAATTGTTTTACCTTTACTCTCTTGGTCTCCACTCATTCTTCCCGCCTTGACTATGAAATTAGTGTTGGGAACAATTTGCGAGTTAATTTTAATATTTCTTCTTTGTGATACAAGGCCAGATGGTTGCTTATATGTTGTCTATGTCACAATACAGAAATCAAGACTAATCACACCTGTCAGCATGTTTTCTGATCTCCTATTAGCCAGTTTTGGTGAGCTTGTGTGAACTGTAGCCTCAGTTCCTTGTTCTTAGCTGACAGAAGTGGCACCCAGTGCAGACTATTGCTGCTGCTTCAAAGTTTGTCATGTTCTGTGTTTGGAGATGCTCCTCTGCATACCATGGTTTTAACAATTGTTATAACAGGTTATTTGAGTAACTGTTTCCTCGCTATAAGATTGAAGCAGTCTGGCCATTCTCCATTGGCCTCTGACATCAACGAGGCATTTTTTGCCCAGAGAACTGCTGCTCACTGGATATTATCTCTTTTTTTGGAGATATGATTGTGTGGGGAAAATCCCAGTAGATCACTATATTCAAAAGTCATGGAAATTCAGGGGCGGATCTAGAGAAATTTTCTTAGGGTGGCATGGAAATCAAATGGGGTGGCAAAATCAAAGCCTTTTTTTTTTAAAAACACATATGCGGGTGTCACATATGGTTAAAATTATTCAAATGCAGTAAGTATACGTTTCATATAAATATAGTCTATAACTTCATTATTTTCTGTAGCCCACATAATTAAACATTTCAGTTACATAAAACATGTGAATTTTGATTTTATGTACTGTATAGCCTGTATAATAAATAAACATGTAGCCCAATAAGTATTAAATCTAGAAAGCTACACAACATGGGGTGGTTCATTTACAAACAAGTCTAACTTAAGTTTCACTCTTTTTTATTTAAAAAAAAATCAAATTGTTACATGCTTAATTTTACACAAAAAATTTACACAGAAATCTGCACTGTCATGAAAAAAAATTTGAACCTAATTTTTCATGATTTGTCTGAGGTCCACAATGTAATTGCCCATTTTGACCGCTTTTGATTTTACATTTGTATTTCACCTTCAAATTGTTTTATTTTATTTTTTTCCTTGCCTTGCTTGGTATCATTCTTTTCAGCTCAACCTCACATGTCTGAATTTACAGTTATTTTTTCATTGACATACTGTATTAACACAACTGATCAGAAATCACACAAAAAACATAAACTCGTATATTTTGTTTTACTGTAAAAACCAGACATGTTTAGTGAATTATTTTCATAAATTGAAATCCAAATATAAATTGTAAATTTTGAAAACTTATGCACAAATTTTGTAAACAATAAAGTTATACTCAACAAAAATATAAACGCAACACCTTTGTTTCTGCTCCCATTTTTCATGAGATGGACTTAAAGATCTAAAATTCATTCCAGATACACAATATTACCATTTCTCTCAAACATTGTTCACAAATCAGTCTAAATGTGTGATAGTGAGCACTTCTGCTTTGCTAAGATAATCCATCCCACCTCACAGGTGTGCCACATCAAGATGCTGATCTGACATCATGAGTAGTGCACAGGTGTACCTTATACTGCCCACAATAAAAGGCCACCCTGGAATGTGCAGTTTTTTGCTTTATTGGGGTCTGGGGACTCAGAACCGGTCAGTATCTGGTGTGACCACCATTTGCCTCATGCAG
>VVHJ01060839.1:0-11605 GCA_015107715.1 Tylochromis polylepis | reverse complement strand
GTTATTCATGGTTTTAGTTCTTTTGAGGTTATATTTTGTTGTTCTAGCTTCTAGTTTCAGTTTCTGTAGCTTCTCTGTGTTCCACGTCTGGTTACCTTTTGTCTCTGTGCTTCATGTTTCCTCTGTTTCCAGGTCTGTCAGGTTTCCACATCTTAGTGTCTAGTCTGCATCTTTGTGAATTGTCTCATGCTTCCTGTTTTGCTTTGGTAGTCCTTGTCCTATGTTAATGTTTTCAGTTTTGCTTCCCCTTGGTCTCGTCATGTTTGATTACTCCCAGCTGTGCTCTCCTCCTGTGTCTCATTCCCTCATTATCCCTTTGTGTATTTAAGCCCTGTGTTGCTCTCTGTCAGTGTTGTGTTGTAATCTCATTATGCTGTGTGGGGTTTTATCTGTGTGCCCTGTTATCCCTAGTCACTTGTTTCTAGTTTCCCAGTGTTTAGTTATTAGTTTCCAGGTTCTAGTTTAGGTTTGGTTTGCGAGTTTATTTTATGGAGTTTTCTGCTACAGCACAATAAAACTTTTAGTTCACCCTTCTGTGTCCGTGAGTCCTGCAATTGGGTCCTTCATCCTGCCTGCAGAAAAAAGATACAGAGCAAGAACCGATACTCGGGGCATGAGCTACTGTGCTGTGAAAAAGTATTTAACCCCTTCCTGATTTCTCTCTTTTTTGTGTGTGTGTATTTATCACACTTACAGTGGCTCTGTAATGTACTTGTTTGCACACTCGCTCGGCAAATGAAAGGTTGCTGGTTCAGTTCCAGGCAGAGACACAAATCCCCTTTGGGGGATGGAAGGGCATCTATACAAGCACCTCTGCTCACAACAAAGAAAACTGCAGTTCACTACAAACAAATTCAGATGAAGACAACATCAATTGGGCAGAATTTCTCCATAAAAGATTAATCTATTGGTAAAAAGGAGAAAATGAACAAGGAAAGATAAGCAAGACGGTGGAGTGTAAAGGAATCTTAAAATCCAAAAGACCTTGAAGAAGTGAAAAGTGGAGGTAAAATGAAGAGAAGGTTTAAATGCAAAGCAGGAAGTGCTGAATGTCCAGAAAGCCCAGAAAGGGAAGAAAAAGAGAAGGCAGCAAGCAAATAAAGAAACAGAAAATACAAAACAACTGTTGGAAGTGCAGAAAGCATTTGAAGAGGAGAAAAGTGTAACACAAGTGGCAAAAAAGAAACTTCAAAATGCAAAACAGGAAACAGAAAATGCCAAGAAAGAATTATAGGAAGTCCTTAAAGTGCTTGAAGAGGAGAAAAGTAAAAGGCAGGAGGCAACAAAGGAACTGGAGAATGCAAAGAAGGAAGCTGAACAGCTAAAGAAGGAGTTATTGAATGTCCAGTAAACACTTGAAAAAGAAAAGGGGGTAAACAGGAGGCAAGAAATGAGACTGAATATGTAAAGAAAACATTGTTAAAGCTCAAAAAGCACTCGAGGAGGAGAAAAAAATGCAAGAGGCAGCAAAGGAAATGCAAAATACAAAGAATGTTGAAAATATAAAGAACAAATTACTGGAAGCCTGGAAAGCATTGGAAGAGGAAAAGTGTGCAATGCATTAGGCCATGTAGTCACATGTTTGTTTATTGATGTTATATTTTTTTGTCAGGGACTGTTTGCAAACATCTCTTCTTTTCATCCCCCCGACCCCCACCTCTACTCCTGCCCTATTTCTTCCCACCACCCCACATCATCCACTGATATTCCTGAGTTGAGAAACACTCAAGTGGAAATTTTTACATAGAACCAAATGTACTGATGAAGACACCATGGCCACAAGCTGCCCCAGACCATCACACTACCACCACCATGTTTGACTGTTGGTATGAATATACTGAGGATATTTGTAGTTCACTTTAGAAGTTAGGGAATGAATTAGATAGAATGTAGGTCACTTAGAGAAGTTAGAGATAGAATGTAGAGACACTGACACTGCCCGGGATGCAATAAAGGCCTAAATGTGTCATAAAGTTAGGAGCAGACTTGTAGGAGACCCTCCCCCATTTTTAACTGTGAACACTAAGACAAAGAGAGCTATACCTAAGTGGAAAATCCCCAAAGAATACTTGGCTGAGAGGAGATGGCTCTCCTTGTTACCGCCAGGAATTCACATACACACATATACACATGCGCGCACACACAGGTACGCACACATGCAGGCACTCACAGGCTTGCACATTTATACACAAGCATCGCACATCATATAGGATTTACAACGGGGGCTTGGCTTTATAAAAACTCTGTGTAACACACAAAGGGTTGAGATTTGCAGAGGAAATACCGGGCCGATGTACATCTCCCTTCTAGAAGCTGTATAAGTGATGAATAAAGGTTTTGTGAAGTAACTACTGAGTGCCGGTGTCATCTCTGAAGGCCTGAGGAAAATCCAAGAACTGGGGTGAAGTTGTTTTAATGCGAACAATACTAATATATTGGTATAAATCAGAAAGGAGGAAAATAGTTTTTCACAGCACTGTAAATGAGCATTAGTCCAGAAAAGACGGTGGTGTTTCTGGATAACGTGCCTTCTTTTTTGCATCATAGATGTTTAACCTGTATTTGTGGATGGCACAGCAAATTTCTTTTTTTTTTTGGAAGCGTTCCTGAGTCCATGCACTAGAATCGCTCCTGTGTGTAATGCAGTGATTTTGAGCCTTGTCTCTTAGGCAGAGATTTTCTCTGAATCTTTTGATGATGTTATGTGCTATAGATGAAGAGATTTCATCTTTACAATTTCATGTTATGTAACTGAAATTGTTACACAATTTGTAGACATGGGTTTTTTCCAGATTGGTGAACCATTGACCATTCTGCTCTTTTTTGTACCTAATTATGTTACTGAACTGCTGTGAATTAACCTTAATTAAACTCAAGACTTTTTAAAATTTGTATGATTCTATGTGTGATTTCAAACCCATGTTTTTTAAAATATACTAAATAATGCAAACGTGAGTTGGTCGCTGTCTGTGTTAAAGTGTATAAATAAAGCTACTTTTAAAAGAAAAAACGTCTTGTACTGGGTGAGATTTGAATACAATACCCAGAATGACTTTCGGCAACTTTTCCAATAAGAATCCAGCTGAAGCAGCCGCGCGCTAGTTCCCAACCAATCAAATTCAGGGAAGAGGCGTTTGGCAGAATCGAGTTCACGGACTGCGTTTTCATTTGAGCGAAGTTTTGGAGCTCTGAGAATTTACGTAGCTGACAGACTCTCCTCTGTCAGCACCCACTTTTTCTCTCTGCAACTGCGGTGTTCCCGGCGACAAAGCTCATGACGGTTGCTGACGGTGGCACCTTATCGCTCGTCATGCCTGTCCGAGCAGAGTACCGCGGCACCACCCGATCGGCCTGCCCATCCTCGGCCTCTCTTGTCCCCCCTGCCCCGATCAACACCCACCAGCCGGGGGTGGCCACCTCGCTTCTGTACAGCGGCGCACAGTTTCGTGGATACCAGAAGAGTAAAGGCAACTCGTACGACGTCGAGGTGGTCTTGCAGGTAATTTTGTGGTCCTGTATAGTTGTATACAAAGTCTGCATATGAGTAGACTGTGCATCCATAGTTGCTAACTTGCTATCTTTCCAGACGTTAGCTACATTAGCTCGTTTTTTTGTTTTTGTTTTGCTTTTTGCTGTTCTTACATGTTGAGCAAATTTTGAGCTAGCGTAGATGACCTTATGTCTTCTCTGGGAGTTTGAATTTGGGACAACTTTGCTTTAATAGCAGATCACGGACATGTTGACGTTTATACCCCCAAAAGCTACCTAAATTGGAGTATTAATGTAGCTGCTGGTGTTGACACAGCTAATGTAATATTTCCCATCTCGGTGAGCTTTCTCACCAAGCTTGCAGGCACTTTTCTTGTTACCATGAAGGATTTTGTGCTTGTCATGTGGAGTCATAAGTAAATATGTTTCCTAACTGTCTTTCTCAGCATGTGACTGTAGAAGACTCGTATTTGTGTGGCTACTTGAAAATCAATGGCCTGACTGAGGTAAGTCTCCTAGCCACATCATGTGTAGTAAGACTTACTTTCAAAGTAATCAATCAAATCATCAGTAATGATAAAATACGAACCAAGTTTAACTTTAGTTAAATAATGGCCAGCTTAGTTGCATCAGCCACCTCTTGTTTCTTTTTTACTTTCCCTAGAACAATCACATTCATTCAACTTAGGCAAAGTAGACTTGGCTAGATGTGAGGCCTTTAGGGCTAGCCACACATGCTTAAACTCAAGTGTCAGCTGTATACCCATTACATTATGTAACATATGGACGCAAAAAGGTCAGGGTGAGCCTGGGTTAAAGTTCAGCTTTGGCAGAGCAGAGTGAAAGATGAGAAGTCAGGTTGTGTGTGAAGGAGTCGTATTAAAACTCACCGGTATCCACGAGAAAATTAAAGTAAGGGAGCATTCCTCTTAACTGTGTTTGGCACATTAATGCTGCTTATCATTTTTATATTTTATGCAGTACAATATTTTAAGAAATTGTGAAAGCAGCCACATGAAAAGGAATAATACACACCATCTTTTCTGCTGAAGCTTAAGCCCTGCCCATCAACATGTAAATCGCAGGAAATCTGGAAATTTGAATAGGCAATTTGCACAGTGCTGGATAAATGCCGTTTTAAAACGAGTACAAGCTCACGGTGCAAATAGTCCCGTTTTATCTTTCCCTCCTGATTCACTCTGTGTCTGACAGGAGTATCCGACTCTAACAACGTTCTTTGCTGGGGAAATGATCAGCCGGAAAAGGCCGTTTTTAACTAGGAAGTGGGATGCGGATGAGGATGTGGACAAAAAACACTGGGTATGTCCTGCTGATTTTTAATTCACTTATTTTAACTGATGCAGAAAGTGCTGTTAATAATTTAGCAATGATTAAAGAAGTAATAGTTGATCAATAAAGTGCATGTGATCCAACAACGTGCGTTTCGTTTTGTTCATGTATTCATTGATTTTTAAGTATTTGGACGTGTGTCAGTTTTCTCTAGTTTGGAAAAGTGGATACCATGACACCTCATGTCTAATGTTAAAATTAAGTTTTTCAAATGGCAATAGATGTTATTTACTACATGCCAGAAGATAAAGTAGGGGAATCAAATAAAACCCATTTCACACCTGTCGTTGTTTTTTGTTTTGTTTTGTTTTTGACCTGATATTAAGGTGTATGAGTAGCACAGGTGTTACTAATTATGCAGTGCTTTAATTAATGTGATTGCTAACACCTGTGTTTACCAACTCTTTCATATCCAAATGGTTACTGTCAGAAGATCTGTTGCAGATGTTGGTATTTATTTCTTGCTCTCCTGTTTTCTCACCAGAGTAAGTTTAAGGCTTTTTGCAAATATGCCAGGAACTTCAACTCAGATGACTTTGACTATGATGCACTGGAAAACAGTGACTACATCTTCATGAGGTGGAAGGTTGGCACTCTGTCATTCATTTTAGCTGTGAAATTAATTTTTGCATGTTCTCAGCTTGGGGTCGGACTTTAACCTCCACTCTTGTTTTGCACTCAGGAGCAGTTTCTAGTTCCAGACCACACGATCAAAGACATCAGTGGTGCCTCCTTTGCAGGTTTCTACTACATCTGCTTCCAGAAGTCCACAGCCACTATTGAGGGTTACTATTATCATCGGAGCTCAGAGTGGTAATTACTAATTATTAAAACCGTTTTCACAAATGCACCTCAGCCATATGACTTTGTAGCCATGTGTTTGTTGGAATGTTGTGTAAAATTTTGCAAATCCTAAACTTTTATTCACAGTAGTACAAAGAAAACAGATCGAATGTACCATTTTAAGAAAAAGACCATCTCATTTGTAATTTGATGGCAGAAAGGGGTCTCAAAAGTTGGGAAAGGGCTGTGTTTACCAATGTGTAGCCTCCTATTTTCTTAACATTCTGTAAACTACCTGGAACAGAAGTTCAGCTGCTGGACTTTTGTCTTTATAGGATTCTAGCTGCTCAACAGTCCTGAGTTGGCTTTGTTGTATTTTTTTGTTTCACTATGTGCCAGATGTTTTCAGTTGGTGAAAGGTCTGGACTGCAGGCAGGCCAGTTCAGCACCCGGACTCTTCTACTATGAAGCCATGCTGCTGTATTAGATGCGGTATATGGTTTAGCATTGTCTTGCTGAAATATGGAAGGCCTCCTGTGGGGAGAACAGACTTGTGTATAAGATGATATGTTCATGTATACCTTTTAACACTGATGGTGCTTGTTCCAAATGTACACGCTGCCAATTAGATTAGATTAGATAGCCTTTATTGTCATTATACAAAGTACAAGTACAAGGTACAACGAAATTGGATGGGCACTAATGCACCCCTATACCAGAGAGATGCAGGCTTTAAACAGAGTATTGTCAGCAAGCCAGGTGGTCAATCTCCTTTTTAATCAGAAGGACCAGCATCCTCATTTTCCAAAAGGAATTTCAATTTCCCTGACCCTCAACACAATCTGAACTGGAGAAGCAGAAACAAATGGATTGATGATTTTGTGCTATAGAAATAAAATTGCCATGTGTACTATTAACTCAGTCAGCCGAAGGACCGATGAGCTTATTCCATGCCAAGGTGTCAGTCATCCACAATTCACAAAAATGACTCCTCCTGCTACAGGATTAGAAAGAATTTAGTCAAACATGCAGACAATGATGACTGTATGATTCTTTACCCAAACCATGCTTGAGGTTTAGGGCATACTTGCCATTTTACAGGCAAAACCCTTAAATGCTGATTGTGCGCATAATATGCACAATGTTTGGCTTAATTATTGCAGCAGATGAGAGCCTATCAGGAATGTTTCCAGAAGTCTCTCTCTTTGCCAGTTGTATACTTTTTTTTTTTCCAAAAGTAAAACTCTCCCAACCTTATCTGGAGTTCATGTGTGAAAACAGCTCAAGTTTCCAGTTTTTCACATATCTGATGGTGGGTCATATTTTTCCAACTTATTTTCTGCAGGTACCAGTCTTTAAGCCTTAACCATATTCGAGAACACAGTATGCCTATTTATGAATTTCGGTGATGTGGCTGCGCAGGGATACAGAGTGACAAAGACTGTTCATGCTGCCCTGTGCTTAAATGGGATGGAGGATCTTTTAATGCCAAGAATGGAGGTGACCCGTTTTCCTCACTGGTGTGGAAAATGATAGCTGGTCAGACACTCTTCTGCTGGACTGATAGAAAGAAGGCACAGATGAAGAACAGTAAGGACGACCTGTGAGACATTGAATTTTCTCACAGTTGGTGCAGCAGATTGAATTTTTTTTTCTTTTCTTTTTTTTTTCCCTTTGAAGTTCAAAACAGATTTCTTCCATTTGCTTCTGTTAAGACAAGTGTTGCTTTTAAGAGTTGAAAAAGAGAGTAAAGCTTAATATATTTATCTTATTTGAAAGATACAAAGTCTTTGAGGACCTGTGATGATTAATGAGTTTGAGACGCCACAAGCAGAGATGTATGAGAGCTTTTATGCAGGTTCTGTACGATCAGGGATGGTATGCTGCTGTAATGTTCAGGTAATATGTATTTAGTAATCCTAACGGATACAAATGAGCTGGAAATGAGTGAAAAGCTTGTTTGTACAAAGCTGGAGCTTTTTGAGAAATAAACACTTTACAAAGTTGAGATTATCTATGCAAGCCAAAGATTAATAATGGGTCGAATTTCTTACACTTAATTTTTTTTAAATTTTAATTTTCAGATCACTTCTGTTTAAGGGAGATGTATTTATTTTAAATCAGGAGTAAAATGTAGAGGGGGGAAGACTAATTACACTAACCACCAACCCAAAGCACAGCAACCGTAAACAGTGGCTCACAATCTAGTTGAGCTTGAAGCTTTGTGTTTTTTGTGCCAAGTAAAATATTTCTGGGCAGATTTTGGAAAAGTTCTGATTTAACATAGGAAAATGAACGCAGTGCTCCAACTGTGCGAACCTTTATAAAGTCTGTGAATGTTACTTTACTGCAGTGTAACAAATTGGAGAATCAAGTAATGTGTTGCTGTAACGTTTAAAAGCACCTGTGTGTGACTGAAAGCGTAATGGAGAAAGAATAAAGCCTCCTTTGATGCTATAGGAAAAACCTGCTGCCTTACAATTTTAAATGTAATGCTCCTCTTGTTGTTTTTAAGATGGGTGACTAGTTTTTGTTGCTTTATTTGAAAGAAATCATGAACATTTACTAATATGAGAGAGTGTGTAATATCTGGCTAACCTAAAGCTCAGACCTTGGGTATAAGTTGATATGATGTGCGAATGCTGTTCACACTAGTCTTTTAACTCAAGCGAGTAGATTGCAGATATTACAATCCTAATGACTCTTGTTGTTACATGATTTAAAAAAAAAAAAATAACAACAACAAAACTGTAAAATGTGCAATGTAGAAGAAATGTTTATTTTGGAGTGTGTAATTAAGTGGTGTATTGTAACTCTGCTGTGAGGAAAAATAAATAACTTTGATACATGTTTGTATGGTTGGCTGTTCTTTAAGGAGTGTTTCATAATAACAGACAGATTACTTGGTACAGTGTGGATCACACATCCAAGCAGCTAGCAGTAGATGTCAGTAGCTGACCACAGAAACCAAACTGCTTTTCTCTTGTGACTGTCTCAGCCGACAGCAGCACTGTTGTTTAGCTGTTTGGGCAATAGAGGCGAGTTTTGTAGTCCCTCCAACATGCTGTAAGTCAAAGTTACCCATTATTTGAGTCTGTCACCTCTGTTTCAGCCTGCACTGAATGAGGAAATAGTCACTAATGCTTACTCCATATCACAATGACCATGGGAAAGCCATTTATGAAGAACTGGTAAATGGCTTTCGCATGGTTAAACATTTCACTGGTTTGATCTTTTAGTTTTTCTTTCAGTGTTAAATGCAAAGAGAAAGTAAAATATATCTAAGTTGAGCTGCTTCAGTTCAACAGAGTGTGGCTTTAAAAAAAGAAAATTTATTTAACTGAACGAAATGAGCAGAGACTAATGGTGACAATGGTGGTTTCTTTCTTAAATAATTTGAGTAGTTGTCTGCACCTATACTTTGTGGTCCATCCAACTTAGACCAACAGCAGGCTATCCAACAATTACACATGCAAAAAATGGAAAATTCATATAAAAGCCTTTCATAGGCTTTCATATATTTATATATCAGAATCAAAGCTGTATGGATTTAAAAGAAGTGGAGCTCTGTTTTCTCGGTATTCTTTGTAAAGTAACGCATCAAACTAACAACGCTACCATTACAAATACTAGTTATTCTTTTTATTACGCCGTATGTGTAATTTGCACTCCTTCATTATCTTCGTGATCATGCAACTTGATCCTCTAATATGAAAAAAAAATGTCTGTCATTTGTCTGTTTAATTTATTCTACTTTTCTTCTTCTTGTAAAAACTTTTTCTCCAGGAAATGAATGTAAGTCACTGTCACGGAAACACAACTCTGTGTGTGTGTGTGTGTGTGTAAGAAAGAGAGAGAGAGAGGGAAAACCAGGAGTAAATTTTATTCGTTTTCCAAAAATGAACCCTAAAAAAACAAAAAGCTGCAATTTTATATAAATATAAATTTGACTTGTTTGTGAGAATATATTTTGTGTGATATGCAACAATGCTACTTTGCAAGAATTTCAAGCATATACACAACTGCAGATTTTCCCCCTCTGGTTGCCTCCGTAAACCAGAGCCACACCTGATCCGGTGGAGGAAGCATAAATTCACCTGCAGAGCCTCACTGCTTCAGTCACATACCTGGAAGAGGCCGAGCGGGTTTCACTGCAGCTCCCAAGCACCCATCTGTGCTGTCATTATGGAGGCTAAACGGTATCCCATCAGCATCTATCTAGTTGGAGTACTCTAGAAGGAAAAGACCAAAGTAAGCATCAAAAGATTTTTTTCTTGTCTGGTTTTAAGAGTGGGCATTTTTATTAATTAAAATGCGTGCCTCTCATGAGAAAAGCTGCATTTTCTTTTCCAGTTTTACAAGACTTGTGTGCTTTGGTCAGACGAGAGCAATGTTGTGATTTACAGACGTTTTCGAGAATTCATGAAGATGCACGTGAGTATAAAACACCTACTTTCTCTTTTGTTTTTTCCAAGTTGCACAAATCCAAGTAACTATGTTTTTAATGGCTGCGTTTGTTAAATTATTGTTTCTCAAATTATTTCTAACAGAAACAACTGAAGAAAGCATTCCCACCTGCAAACAAATTGAGAAAATCTGACAGAATCATCCCCAGATTTCGAGGTATGTTCGGGTTATGTAGACCACACTAACTGCTTTACAAGAATCATGCAGTCCACTTACAGACTGATGGGATTGTAACTAAAATCATCCTGTGGGATTTCAGAGGTAAGGATGAAGCAAAAGAGTCGAGGGAAGACCCCAACCAAGTCGCTGGTGCGCCTGAAATATTTGCAGAAATATTGCAATGCAGTCCTGTGCTGTGACCAACGAGTGTCTCAGTCTGCAGAGCTCATCCAGTTCTTGAACCCTAAAGAGCAGGACCTGCAGCCAGACTTTGACAAAAATGGGTATGACTAAACATTTATTACACAATAAATATTTTATAATAGGTTTTAGTTAAAGTTGCCCACGCAGATCTAATTTGGGAAGTGTCACGTTTGCAAAATCATGGAGCTACAGTAGAAGTGCTAACTCAACAGTTAAAGGTTCAACCTTCTGACTGCACAAGTACATAAATAAATATGTATAATGCAAGATGAATGCATGACTCTGACATTATGCACAGCTGTGTTGCTCTTGGATGGTTTTACCTCCCAACTATCCTGCGTCTCCTCCTCAGCATCATGATCACGCCCCCGGAGGATGAACTCAGAAGAGAAGGACTGCACATAAACACTGGTGAAGTGACCCAGCCGTTTATCACAGAAGCATACACGTGTGTCGCCCCGTATGAGACCAAAGACACCAAGAACAAACCTTTCAAAGTTGCCAAGGGTGACAAACTTGATGTGGTCATCAAAGACAAAGGAGGTGAGCCAACAGCTTTCAGTCAGTTAACATGGATAACTCAAATGCTTCCCCTAGGCAGTATCATCACAAGGCATGGCATATGTTTTCACTGCTATGCAGATGACACACAATTTTATCTATCCATGAAGCCAGATAACACACACCAATTAGTTAAACTGCAGGAATGTCTTAAAGACATAAACATCTAGATGACCTAATTTACTGCTTCTAAATTCAGATAAAACTGAGGTTATTGTACTCGGCCCTGAAAATCTTAGAAATATGGTTTCTAACCAGATTCTTACTCTGAATGGCATTACCTTGGCCTCCAGTAACACTGTGAGGAACCTTGGAGTAATTTTTGACCAGGATATGTCCTTCAATGCACATATTAAACAAATATGTAGGACTGCTTTCTTCCATTTGCACAATATCTCTAAAATTAGAAATATCCTGTCTCAGAGTGATGCTAAAAAACTAGTTCATTTATTACATCTAGGCTGGACTACTGTAATTCATTATTATCAGGATGTCCCAAAAACTCCCTGAAAAGCCTTCAGTTAATCCAAAATGGGTTCCCTTCATTGGCTCCCTGTTAAATCCAGAATTGAATTCAAAATCCTGCTCCTCA
>VVHJ01060837.1:2528-16431 GCA_015107715.1 Tylochromis polylepis | reverse complement strand
TGTGGACATCACATTTTGGGTTGTCTAGACCACAATACTAAATTTTTCTCTACAAGGGCCTGATATCCACTTACGAGGACATTATACTGCCACTGTCCTATCGAAATTTAAAACGAATGTCGTCATATGTGGATATCATTTTTCTCAGACACTACATGAGATGATTCTTTGTTTTTATATTCATCAGGTCCCAATCAGCCCAAATAGCAAAGAGAAATTAAAAATGCATGCCACGAAAGAGTTCATGCCTTGGGAGGTTAAAACAACTCGGTTTTAGACAAAGATCATGAGAATTCACTTTTTCCAAAGTTGTTTTCAAAGCACATTTTCTGCAGATATAACGTTTTCTTCCTACCGACCCCGAAAACAGACCAAACTTCAGCCAAGAGAACATCTGGGAAGATCCATCCACAACACCGCGCTGGTCATTAATACGTTTCTGTGAGGTTTTCATTACGCCGTAAAAACCAGGAGTCTTTAAAGCCTGAGCTTGTCACAGTATTGGTGTTTCATTCGTTGTAATTATGTTCCTTGATTATTGTTGTTCATGTTTGTTGGGGTTTCTTTGGTTCCCAGTGATCTTAGTTGCGTGATCTCTGCCTGTGTTTGAATCTCTTTGTTTGTTCCTGTGTCTTCCCGGTCACTCATGTCTTCTTGTCACGGTTAGTTACTCTTGTCTCTGTGCCTCCCTGTGTTCCTGGTGTCTTGTCTCCAGTGTGTTGTGTGCTTGGTTTTAAGCCTGTCATGTTCCACGTCTCTGTGTCAAGTCTGCTCTTGTCTCATGCTTCCTGTTTTATTTTGATAGTCCTTGTCCTACATCAGTGTATCTAGTTTTGCTTTCCCTCGTGTCATTATATCTGATTAGTCCCAGCTGTGTTTCCACCTGTTCCCCAACCTCTCCTGATCCCGCCTGTGTATTTCAGTGCTCAGTCTTCCCCTGCTTGTTGTCGCGTTGTACCTTCTCCGTGCTGTGTTTTCTCCCTTCGTGTTCGTGACTAATCCTGGTTCATGTTCCTCAGTTTTTAGTTTCTTGAGTCTAGTTTAGTCCTAGTTTTCATGTTCGAGGTTTTGGTTTGTTTTTTGTGAGTTTATTTTTGTGGAAAGTTCTCCCAGCAATAAAGGCTGCCGCTTTAAGTTAATCATTTAGTCTCTGAGTCCTGCGTTTGGGTCCTGCATTCTGCCTGCCACACAGCACACACCACGACAGAGCTTAGAGACGTGCTGCGCATGAACAGAGCTGATAGACAGAAAAAAAAAAGAGGTGAAGAGGATGAGGACAATGGCCGAAAAGTTTCTGGGGTCTCATGTCTGTTCATGAAAAAACAGCAGCACGTTAAAAACACGTGAGCGTGACACGACTCTGGAAGTGCAGCGAACAGGTAACTGCAATAATCCTTTAAACGTGGAAACAAGCACCTAAATTAACGTTTTGACCACACAACATTTTCAAAATTTTACCACAGAAATAGAACGAGATCAATTTCAGGGGTTTTACTCCTGATTTATTATTTCTGATTAAAGGAAATTCAGATTTATGACATAAAAACTTCTCTCGAGCTTCTTTGACTAATTTTAGAGAAAATAAAAATTCTAAATAAAGCATAAAATGCCAGATGACGGCTCTCTGATGGACCGCTTCCCTGTGCACGCAGCATCCTGCCGCTCTCCTGTGACAGCTGGGCTCCGGCACCTCCCACAACCATGAGTTGAACGATGGCTTGAGAAAACTGATGGAGCAGAAAACTACAACGGAAACTTTATTATGACGATGTGTGAATGCTGTAGGGAGCAGCCACTGGTGAGACTTGAGTCAGAAGTTAGAAGAACGAGTCCATCAAGGAGATGTGGCTCGAATACTATCTGTATTACTGCATCACTACTCCCCTGTTAGCAAATATGTATGGAAAAAGTTTATATTGAGTTTTGTCAAATATTTTTCATTAGACACTTCGACGTTTGAGTCTAGTTGACTTTGTCTCTAAAAATATTCGACATATTGCCAGATTCTGCAGACTTCTTGAAAATGTACAACATGTTAAATTTCAAACAGCTCCGAGGCGTTATCAAAGGTTCTGACAGCTGTGGATGATGATGAGTGTTCAGAGACGTGCTGCACTGGTTACCGGTGTTGTGCCGAGGACGGTGCCCCGACGAAATAAGTTTCCCCTGCGTCGGGAGCGTTCGCTGGGCACGGAGAGCAGATTCGCCTCCATTGCCAACTAGACATGGAGGTGGTGATGTTTTAGGCTACGTCCACACGTACATGAGTATTTTTGAAAATGGAGATTTTCCGTTTTCGTTTTTTTTAAAAAATCCCCTCCACACGTGCAGTTTTGAAAAAAATATCTCCGTCCACATGTAAACGCCAAAAACCAAGTCAAACACTGTCAAGAACATGCCAAATCCTAGCCGTGTAGAAATGTTGGCCAATCAGAAGTCTAGAAGCCTGGGGAGGGAAAGAGTAAACAGGGCTTTATGCCCTCACCCAGCCTCAAGTACTTCTGCAAAGTTTTTGTGTTTTTCTGGAAAGGCAGCTAATTTTGTGTTACTTTTCGAGTGTCTTCATCATTTCAAATGTTAATTACTAAAAACAGTATTTTGGCTGGTGCAGACTCACAACTTAGGAATGAACAAAATGCATACAGCATACATATATTTAACCTTAAAAAAATGAATTTATTCAAAACCAAAGATGACGTTGGCGTCGGGCTTTGGGTTGTGAGAGCGTCTGTGTTGAATCTAGAAGTTCACTCTGACGCTTCTGTCTTTCTAAATGGAGGGACAGTAACTGCCTGTGTACATGTAAGCGTGTAAAAACTGCAGATAGTAAGATTAACAGCAACAGTATTTTGTCTCTATCTGCCATTGAAGAAATTCATCTCACATAAACAACAACGTGGCGCACAGCGTGACGTCAAAAACGGCGCACACCTTTGACGTTGCGTGACTAAATCTATGTTTTCCTTGTCTACACGTGAACGCAAAAACAGAGTTTTCGAAAATCTCCACCCTGGCAGGAGTTTTTAAAAATCTCCGTTTTCAGTGACCCAAAACGCCGTTTACGTGTGGACGAAAGGCCCAAACGCACAGAAAAACCTGCGTTTTCAAAAATACCCGTGTACGTGTGGACACAGCCGCAGTTTTGTGAAAAAGTGACAAATGTGTGTTGTGACATTACTGTTCAGTTTGAGGGTTACAACAGAAAATGATGTATTTATTGTTCTCACGTGGTATCGGACGGGATTATCTCAACGAACCGAGGACATTTTACCTGATAATTATCTGTAACTTTACTGTAGAAAGAGCTAAGACCTCCAAAGTTTCAGGAGTAATAAGTCATTTTGTAATAAGTCAAGTGTTTGTGAACTAAAAATCAAGGATGTGGGATACTGTTTGTCCGTGATTTGGACAGGCCAGCGTGCGCTCCCGATGCAGGGGAAACAGATTCTGTCGGGGATACCTATCTCGGCACGACACCGGCAAACAGCCTCCTGACCGATGATTGAAAAACAGTTGAGAAGTTGAAGCCACACCGACGTCAGAGATGCAAGTTTGCCATCAGCTGAATGTACTTCTTGAATCCTTGTCAGGCTTTGTAGCGAGAGAACGTTTGTGTTTAAGAACTCATTCACGTCACGTTTCTATCAACTACAGCAAAATCAAATATTCTCTATGAGGAAGGGATTGATTTTCAGATTTTTCAGATCCGAACTTGCCGTGTGACATATACACACATCGATCGCGTTGTGCTTTTGAGGAGAATTCTTCAGCTGCACTGTGAAAGACATGAAGCTGAGACGAAGCCATGATGAGCTGGTCCAGATGAGACTAAACGAGAAAAAGACGAAACAACAGATTCTGGCTCATCCGATCCTCAGGAGCCGCAACGGCAGGGAGAATTTCACCGTTTCATCCAGGAGTTGAGGCTTTTGTGCTTTTCAGGATGTCAGTGGGTCAAGTTTGAGTTAGGACCACATCTGAGGAGGCAGAGAAATCATTTCAGAGAGGCGACTGACCCGGAGCAGCGTTTAGCTGTGTGTCACTGTGTATTCAGTAACGGTGTGCATTTTGTGCTACAAGCCCACGTGTTGTCAGTGGTGTGATTGGTCACATCTGTTTTTTTCGGATCCAAGAAAAAGAAAAACTCGAGCACAGTTAAAAAAATAAACGCAGCAAATTCATCCGGCGAAATGACGCCGTCCGTGTGAACGGCTGCATCAAGAACGGGTGAGTCCGAAAACTGTTTCTAACACGCAAATTATTTGCGCAGATTTTACACTTCTGGTGTGTAAAAGCCGTAAGAATGAAAAGCTACGAAGTGCAGCGCTGCTCGAACACCTGACCTCACACCTCACGCTAACCGACGGCACACTGAACTCTGCTAACATGAGTCTGTGTACGTGGAGCAGATGTTCACAGCCGTCCTAAATAACGGCTTATTCAAAAAAAGATGCTTGCATTTAATTTCTTCATTGCTATAATCCGATTGATATTTCTTGCTTTGTTGTACATGGGAACAGCATCAACATCCTTCATCTAGTTTCAGTTTTTTGCCATCATCCTGTGACCAGCTTTGACTCGAGAGATCACGTCGCTCTTCTGTCCATGTTCTTTTTCCACATTTAACATTTTCCACATTAAAACTTTGGTGCTTTAATTGCTCGAATGTCCTGACAGTGACACCGCTCAACAAAATCCTCGAGATATGATGTTCACAGTTTGTCAAAACCATTTAGCCGTGTCCGTAAATGGAATTCACTTTATGTGCTGCTGTTGTCTACATAACGAGCTTCAGTGCTGAATGCAGTGAACGTCTCGATGACTAAGCTAACGTCAGAGTTTGTTTACCTCATCGTAAAGTCGACTCTGTGCGTCAGCCCCGCGCCATCACTGCCGTCCACGTGACTTTAACGCCTTCCTGTCTTCAAAAAAAAGTCATAAAACTTTGCTAAGAGGTGAAGCACAAGCAAAGGGTCTTACATTTTGGTGCAGGCCTCAGTCGCTTTATTTCAGATGGAAGGATAAGACATATAATTTACTGTGTATTGATTTACGAAGAGAAAAGTCCAAAATCAATTTGTGCCTGAGGTTCTACACGAGCCAGCTTCAGACGTGGAGCAGGCAAAGGGAGAAAACCCGGGACAGGGATAAAGAAACGTGGAAAACACCAGGAATTGTGGAAACAAGAAGAAGTGAGTGAAAGTTTGAAAACAATCTGGTGCTCAGATCGAATCATCAGGCAAATTAATAACATCAAAGAGCCGGGAAACAGAACAACAAACGACAAGTGATGATCTCATAAACTGAACGAGAAACATGGAAACACCCAAAACTGTTACTACAGTATTATTATTATTACACTGATTCACTGGATAATGATTTCTTTTTTCCCCACTGTTATTAAAATATAACTTTGATTATTTTGATGTAAATCATCCAAACTTACAGATCGATCTTTAATACCAGACAAAATCCAAACAGTTAAGAACTTTTTCTGATCGTTATCATTGTTATTATTCTGGTGACATGTTACAGGGTAATTAACCGTCGTCATTAAATGATAACTGAACAGTTAAACTTTCAGATTAGAACTTCACTGACTTGAAGTGTTGGGGCTTGTAAGCAGTAGAAAAATGCTTTGGGCTTCATCCCCGAGTCCCCCTCTGTGCAGGCGTCAGATGGTGTGCTCTGGAGGTGTGCGTTCGCACCGAGGGTCATTCTGGTCAGCGGCCTTCTAAGTGCCGTGTAACGTGCCGCAGAGCTGGAGTGTAAAGGGTCACTGATCGGGTCGCTGCTAAACAAAGTTCATCACAGGTCGCTAACACTGAATTTCACCCGTCCGGCGCTGCAGCTCGGAGAGGCGGCGAGCTTCAGGGCGGAGGACAGGACGCCGTTAAGTCTGTGAGTTAAAAAGAAAAATCAGGAAAGGAAAAGAAAATGACTTCTGTTAACGAAGTGCAAGAGAAACCTTATTGTACAGAATGAACTGTTGAGCCAGGATTCAACAACCGTCATCCGCAGGTGGAAAGTTTTCTCATTTTCAGCTTCAGGCGGTTTGGGTTTGAGCGTCATTAACGTATCAGGTTATTTTACTGTCTTTCATCAAATGTGCCATTTACATGTTTTTCATATGATGAAAGCAAACTCTGGTCGCACACTGAGCAAGTCTCATGCTTCATGTTTCAGATTGGAGAAGGAAGTGGATCGAGTCGTTTTAGATTAATAATAATTTCACTTTAAACGTCAGAAAACCAAATCATCATTAATGAAGCTTTAATTTTGGAAACGTAGGCTGTTGGTTAAGATCCGCATTCCGTGTCTGTGTTTGGTTTCTGATATTTTTTCTTTGTTAAGATTTTGAACTTTGACTTCAGATAATGTTTGTTTGACTTTGTTACTTTTTCAAACAGAGGTTTGTAACTTTTTTAGAGAATTCTAATGTTTTTACTCTTTTACACTGTTGTTACTGTTTCCAGATTATTGTTACTTTCTTAAATAGAGTCTGTTACACCGCTCAGACACGTTGTTACTTTGTTACACACTAGAATCACGTTTAAAATGGAGTATTGTTGCTTTGTAGCTAATATTTTTGAAGTAAAACGGCTCAGACTGTATAATTTAAAAAACTGACTGCACTGTTTTTCGGCTACATGGCGGACGTTAACTTAAAGAAGACGTGAAGTGAGCGACTGTCTGTCTCGCTGAGCGCTCGATGTGGCTCGTTGGGCTCATTTTTATTGTTTTATGTTTGGTTTTTTTAATGCTCGATTCATTTAGAGGGCGAAAGACCATCCCCCCAACAACCTGCAGCTGCTTTGTTTTTCATTGAACTGACTGGTGTTCATCGATCTGCTGATTCTGAACCATTAAGAGTTTTAAAAACCTCCCAAAGCTGAATTTAGCCCATAAACTCGCCTCTGAAACCAAAAGATGGCACTCACTCCCATTTCAAGTCCAAACTGATAATGCGATGATAAAACAAATTAAAAAAAAACTTTTTTATTGATTAGTTTCAGTATTTCAAATGTCCCCCGTTTATTTATTTTTTCTTTATTTTTCATGGCTCAATTCTCTTCATTTTATTGCTTTGTTTCCCTTTTTGATGAACAGACTCTACTTTAGTGTATTCTGTATAATATTAGCATTTAAGATAAACACAGATGCCTAAAACGCACAAATATGGCACAAATGATACTTTAAACTGTGAGTTGTTCCAGGTGTGTAAGGATGCTACAGGTAAGTTATTAATGTGAATTCAGAGTTTGAGAGTCTCCGTGTTAAAGCCAGACAGTGATGTTGATGTTTTTGTGAAATTAAGCAAAAAGTTCAGAATTTTGTTGTTCACGTGAGGTTTTCCACCCGAAGAAGAAAAAGATCCACAATTTCCATGAGTGGGTTTTGCAGAGTAAGATGGAGAGTTTATGATCTCAGTTTTATTTCAAAATTAAAGTGACCGATTAAATCCCTGAAACAACCTTTGCAGTATCAACAGGTCACGTGAGCGCAGACCCACCTCAGGTCGAGCTCGTCGTCGTTAATGCGAGCACCGAGACGGACAGCTCACAGCTAACGCTAACAGGTTGTGTCACATCGTGTAATCTCTGCGTTGTTGTTGTTTATGACTGACGTGTGCAGAGCTGCAAACACCCGGATGGGTGTGCAGCTTTTTAAAAGATGAGAAACCCCCCTCGAGGATGAGAAACGCCGCAAGGACACGAGGAGGAGGAGTGCTGGTTAGGAAGCACAGCTATGACACTTCGAACTGATGTTGAACTATTCAGGAGACAGTTTTTAGTCTAATTTGTACTCATATAAGTTATTTTTAATTGCGTTGCAAAAAGAAACTTTTTTTTTACTGAATTTTGGATTTAATGGTTTTTGCATTTATAAGAAATCCATAAACTTGTTTAGAAGCATGAAAGCTTGCTTCACATGGTTTTAGTCTTTTATCTCATGTCTCAAAATATCTTCTGAGAATGAAAGGAAATATTTATTGGGAAAAAAACTGCTTCCTGATGCCTGTAGTTCACTTTTCATGAGCTCCTCCTGGATATCTTTCTGGCTGCTGGGTGAAAGCTGAGATTTGAAGAAGAGGAAGGTATTTAAAGAAAGTTCGTTTGAGAGAATCAGGAAAGAAAAGGCAGAGCGGAAGGCCGCGAATACCGCAGGAAGTTGACTTTAAAAAAACAAGTTATTCTGAATTATAAACCTGTGTCAGGGTTTAAACAGAACTGCAAGTGTTGGTTTGTTTGATTAGACACCAAAGGTTCTGCCTGTCAGGATGTGGTGATTTCCCAGCATACTAACAGCCAGTGAAGGCAGCACTGTGTTAATGCAGCAGGTAAAATCAAATGGAGAGACAGTTTGTTTAAGAAAAATAAAAAGTCATCTGGAACAGTGCAAACGTTAATCTCAGTTAAAGCCTGAAAGAACTGAAACAGTTTAAAAATTATTTTGTTTTGTTCACATTTTCATTTTAAAATTTGAATATTTAAAAAGTTGTTTTTGGTGAAACAGAACTCGGTTATGCCCCCAAAAATAAACCAACTTTAACAAAATGCTGATTTTAAAACAAACTGACGCCTAAAAACAGTCAAATGCTAATTTTAACCTTTTCTCTTTGCAGAATTCAAACAAACTATTTTGCCCTTTTTATTTATTTATTTATTTATTGTTTTTGTGGGCGGAGCCTGACACGTCTCAACCTGCAGACGTTCAGCCATTGTGGAAAAAATACACTGTAAAACATTTACTGTATTCAGCTTTATCCACAGATATCAGTAGATTACTTATAAATGCACAATATATTTTACAGAGATTTTTTATATTTCATTCATAGCTGTTAGTGACACACTAGGAAAACAGGACAGTGCTGTTATTAAAAAAACATTAAATGTTAACAAACTTAAAAAATATTAATCTGCAACATAAAATTGTAAAAGTTTAAATGTTATGTATACACAATTTACAAATGTGTAGATTTATTAAAGGAACGATTTCAAAAGTATATTGGTATTTTATAGCAGAAATCATTACAAAACATTTTCAACTTCTATTACAAAAGTAAAACTAAACTGTTAGCTGGTGAAATGTATTTTTAATGTATAATTTTTAAACTGTCAGGAAAAAGCTGGTAATCGAATATTTAAATGCAAAAGAACGGTTTGCACACATTTGTGTCCAGACGTTAATGAAAGTCAAAATGCAAAAGTAGAAAGTTAATTTTATGTTATTAAAAAAACAAACAAACAAAAATTACGTTTAAAATTGTTGAAGTTTGACTTCTTTTGAGCCAAAAAGGAAATGGTAACTAAACTCCAGAAAAGCCTGTGAGTCTCTGAATATAAGGAAATAATAAGGAACCTCATTTTTTTATACATCTAATAAGGTTTTGGCACGAAAAGGGATTTTGAATAAAGAAGAAGACGTCCTGTCTGAGCGTTCTTGGTTTTCTGCAGAGAAACGTTCAATGCAGAGCTGATGGAATCGGTCAGGCAGGATTTTAGACTTTACAGCACACAGGAGGAATGTAGCGCAAGCAAGCAAGCAACCCCCCTCCATCACACACATACATATGAATGGAAAACACCACCAACACGCTTTAACCCCATTAAGACGTAGCTTTAAATAACTTCCTGCTCCTGTGTTTTGACAAATGACTCACTTGCTCACAACATGATGAAAAAATACCTGCTGAGCTCGTTCTTTGATACTCAGTATTTACACATATTGTCTCTCATTTCTACTCCTGTTGCAAAACAGTAAAGAAAAAGTAGGTTTCTGCTCATCAAACGTCCAAATTTTCCTTTTACCCTCGGTATTCTAACACACTGAGTTCTAACACAGATGTTTTCCTCTGGTTTTACTCATTTGCATATTTTCGGATTAAGGATTAACAAAAGTCTTGGAAAGGCCATAAATTGCTTTAATGAGCTGTGACTGTATGCAAACATCCTGCAGTCCTCGAATCTCTAAATTTAACACCTCAGCTCTGCCCTAACGTGCACCATTAGGCTCCCGTGAACCTTAAATTCGGTCATTAAACTCCTAATCTGTGAGATTTCAGGCTTCACTTTGGTTCTTTCAAGATCACCTTTGGTTGTTTTGACACTTAAAGTTGCTCGTTCCGCGTCACTTTTAATCTTCATGTCACTATGAAAAGTTTAAAGGGCTTCCCAGAGTGCCAATCTAAAGGGTTTCGTTTCCTAAAGCAAAAAGGTTAAACGCGCGTTTGAGCGGTTTCGACACGTCTGTTTGGTTTTTTCTGCCAGCCGCGTGTTTTCTTTCCATCTTTTATTCGTTGGAGTTGAGTCGCTCGCGGGGCGGTTGGCGGGTTTTGGCAGCGACTGATGGCCTTGAACCCTCGGTGGCCTTTTTTTTAAGGGCATCGGCTCGCGCGGCAGCAAAACTCTTCTGCAGTATTTTCAAACAAACAACTCAGGAAATAAAAAAAAGAGCTCTGACCGGGGCAGCTGCGGCGCCGCTCCCGCCCCGCCCCCTGGTGAAGATCGCGTGCCGAATCTAGGCAACCCTGAGCGTGCTGAGGGAGCGCTCGCTGCTGCGACGTGACCTTCCGTTCCCTTCGCCAAACAGCCTGTCGATGTGGGGGCTGCCCGACTTACCGAGCATGCCCAGTAGCGTCCGCAGCGTTTCGTGACAACACTAATAGTCTGCATGGATCACTGGCACGCAGAGTCACTTCTAATTAGAATTATCTCAATCTTCTGCAGGATTTCTGGCTTTTTTTCTCTTTTTTCGTGGAGCGCCGCCGCCCAAGTGGTCCACCGAAGTGTCAGTTTCCCCTCTGACTCCGCCCCTTGCTCCCTCCCTCTGAGCCGCCACTCACTTTCTGCAGCCCGGCCTCCTTCCCCTCCCCCCGGCTTTCCTTCCTTACTATGAAACGAGAAAACAGGAGGGGGAGGAAGGGGGCGATCCCGACCTGCTCTTCAGCCTCACCTCGTGGCTTCACGCTCTATTACCTATGCATGCTTCATCTCGGCCGCGTTTGTTGCACGTTCCTCGCCCTCCATCCATCGCTCCTTGTTTCCCGTCTTATGACCGTCTGCTTTCGCGCGAACATCTGCACGTTTTCCAGACGTACAGTTAAAGTCAGCCGCCTTCTCTCCAGCTGACCCTCTCCTGAGACGTCAGCCATTTTTAACCCACTTCCTCTGTCCAACAGAGGAAGGTGGCGGGGGGTCGGAATCAGAGAGGAGGTGAAAGCGATGGAGGTCGCCTCAACCAGCTCGGATTATAGCTGGTACCTCACCGAGTAGCTAAAAGCGGAAGGAAAGGATTCATCCTCCGCTGATTAACTCTGTTCGTTCTTTAAAACCACATTTTTTTGCTGGGTTTAATCTCTGTTGCCTTCCCTGACACCCTCCTCTGAAAGGAAAGGACAAAGAGCTGCAGGGCTCCAGCTTTACGAGCAGGAGGTCAAAGGTCAGAGTTTCACTCAGAAACCACCTCAAACAGACAAACAGAAATCTTCACAGCTCCTCTCAGCATGAGAGAAAACTGCGAGAACACTGGACAGTTTCAGACGAGTCGAGAGCAAAAGTTCAGACGACTTTCTCTGATTTTTACCCCAAAAAGCCGAAGAGTTCAGGAGGGAAGGTGAGGCCGGATTTTAACTGTCCGCCGACAGACACGCGGACGGGCCGGCGGGGCTCAGACAGGCAGGGAGGGAAGAGGGAAGAGACAGAAACGAGAAGAAAGCATCAAGCCGGGCAGACGGCCGGTCAGTCAAAGAGACAGAGAGACAGACAGGTGCGTGCAGCGATCGGACGGCGAGATTTAAACAGGCAGGCAGCCAGACGGACAAACTGCCAAAGAGTTAGACGAACAGACCGAGAGACAGGCGCGGGTAACGCTTCCTCAGCAACACGCCGGAGATCTGAGAGGCTGTTTTCACGTTTGGGTTTGAAACTGTCCGAGGTTTCAGGTACCAGCGAGCACACGGGGCGGCGGTTTTATTGTTTCTCGTCTGCAAATCTGCGAAATCGGATTAAATGTGTTGAGTTTTAAAAGCTGATTCTGATGTCTGCTGATATTGTGTATTTGTCTCACTCTCAGTAAATCCCATGAAAGCGGCAGACCCGCAGTAAATGTTCGCGACACTACTGTCTGATAGATCCTCTGCACCGCCGAGCCCCGCTGCTGTCGGCGTCCACGCATTAAAGTTTCACCTCACGTCACCTCAGCTCGCTCAGACGCAGTCACCAAAGTGTTTGTGAACCATCAGCGTCCTCCAGATATTCATCTTCTCCTTCCAAAGTCCAACCGAAAGCTCTTCTCCTTCTTTCTTTAATTCTTTAATCTCCACATGAAAGCGAAGTGGAATCGTTCAGCTGCTGCTGTCCGGACTGAAAGCATCAGGAGACGCCGCCGTCTGTGGCAGAACCTGACGTGTCACGTGGAGGTCAGAGGTCATGTAGAGGACCCAGCTGCAGGAAGCTGAGGCAGGCAGGTAATCCAGTGCCTTTGTTTGGGAAAGGCAAATAAAATCAAAAAGGTGGGAAACCCACAAAAACACAAAACATGAACAAGACGGTAAAACCAGGAAATAAAGCAGGAGACCCTCCTCCTGGATCCAGACACGACAACTCAAACAGCTGATTTTTATTTCCTGCTGTTTAAGAGGTTTTACACTCGTGCGCATCATGACTTGTTTGTTTCTGTCTCCTCATCTGTTTATAATCGTTTAGTGATAATTCGCCTTTCTTTATCATGTAGCCAATCAGAATAAGGTTTACAGGGCCACAGGAAAACTGCACTGACGGGACAGACAGGCCGACATGCTGCGACGTCCGCGGACGTTTCCGCAACCGGGCGGCACCAGCACAATATGAATGAACAGTTTTAAGAGGAAACCTGTCGTCACCACCGTCCTGGAAATGTGGAGCTGCAAGCTGGTGCATCAGGAGGACAACAATCAGCTTTATACGTCACCTACAGTGAGAACGCGCTGGCACGCACCAAAACGCCACGAGCGCTAAACGTCCGGACAAATTCTGGAATGATCTCGTCCCGTTTGCCGAAACACGGTGAGGTGCTTTCACAGATTTACTTTTTCAAGAAGAAACAGCTCTGAGAGACGGACAAAGAGACTGGCTTCTAAAGGAAAATAGAGTTTTTCAGTTAAAGATGAGAAAAGTCTGCTGGAGACATGGCGGTCGGTTTCATAGCTGCTGAAGAATGATGAGGATGATGAAGGAGAAGCTGTCCACAGAGGAGGCAGCGGGACGTGGAAACTGGATTCGACCAACAGATTTGGGTTTTTGGCTGAGACGAAGTCGTTAATGGACGTTATTTAAGCAGAGACTCCAAAGATTTTCTGGTTCTGGCTTCTCAAATGGAACATTTCTGCTGTTCATTCCCAAATGTGATTGAAATTTTGGATTTTTCACTCGCAGGTCATCTGCCTCCATCGTCTGAGGTCTTCCTCTTTTCCTCCTGCTCGGCAGCTCCACCTTCCTCATATTTTGTCCAGTCTCCCTCCTCTTCACACGTCCAAGTTTTATTATAACGATTAAATGTTAAATGAATGAATCAAGGCCATAAACACCAGCCTAATCTGTAATAATAAAAAAGGCTTCGTTTCACTTTTACACACAGAAACCTACATCGGAAGGTGGATGAAGAACATGGTGTGTTTGTTGGGCAGACAACGCAGAGGAGGAGCGGCGTGAGAAAACGGAGGAGATGGAGCAGAGTGGATGAAAGCAGGACACGGCCGATGAAGTGTGCAGAGAGACGAGGTGGAGGATGGTAGAGCGGGAGGATGGTTTGTTAGTTGGTTGGAGGGGGAGGATGAAGAGACACGATAACAGCAGGAGGGAGGAAATGGCAGATGAGATGAAGACTGCAAAGACTTGTAGGGGGGGTAGAAGGTTCATGGAGG
>VVHJ01060835.1:0-10866 GCA_015107715.1 Tylochromis polylepis | reverse complement strand
TGTGGAGTGATCAATAGTGAGGGTGAAATGATTCGCCTTCAAAAGGTTGGATTTAGTGCCAATAAGGAGGATTTCAGTTTTATCCTCATTGAGCTTAAGAAAATTGGTGTCATGGTACTGGGTCAGTTACCCAGTGTTTTGTATTTGTTTAGTTGTATGCTTTGTGTATTATGATTTTTCTTGTTCCCCAGCCATGTCTCGTGTCACTTTTGTCCCTATGCTCTGTGTCCCCTTGTTTGGTGTCGAGTCCGTGTCTCTGTTTTGTGCTTCCTGTTTTACTTTGTAGTTTCATGTCTTTCATCAGTGTGTTTAGTTTTCCTTCCCCTTGTCTTGGCATGTTTAATTACTCCCAGCTGTGCTCTCCTCCTGTGTCCCATTCCCTCGTTATCCCTGAGTGTATTTAAGCCCTGTGTTTTCCTTGTCCAGTGTCGCATCGTACCCTCATCGTGCTGTGTGTTTTCCCTCCGTGCTCCCTGTGATCTTCTTCCCTCGTTTCCAGGTGTTCCAGTGTTTAGTTATTTGTTTCCAGTTTCTAGTTTGCAAGTTTATTTTTGTTGTGTTTTTGGCACTGCAATAAAGCAGCCTCTTTAAGTTTAATTTCCCGTGTATGAGTCCTGCATTTGGGTCCTTCCTCCTGCCTGCCACACAGCCGTATCATGACAAGTGTAGTGTGCAGTGGAGGAGCTACGGAAGAAGCTGCTCCGTGAGTGCCCAGTGTTACAACCCTAAACAGAAATGGCTGAACGAGCCACAAGAAAAAAGTCACTTAACAAGCAAGTTGAACCCTGTGTGTGTACCTGCTGGGACAAAACGGCCCCTAGCCCTCTGTTCGAGGCATCTGTCTGCAGGAAAAAAAGGGAGGGAAAAGTTAGGCGTGTACAACAGCGGCTCCCCACAGAGAGCCTGTTTGGCTCGCACAAACGCCAACTGGCACTGCCTTGTCCACTGGACCAGATCCGGGGCACCCTTTCAGGTGAGATCAGTTGAAGGGCTGGTCAGGTCCGCAAACCCGGGCACGGACCGCCTGCCTCAGGGACTCCAGGACTCCAGGACCACGGCCACCCGCTGCACATGCTCTGCCCAGGTGTCACTGTAGATGATAACATCTTCCAAGCAGGTGGCAGCATACGCAGTGTGCGGCCGCAGCACCTGGTCCATGAGGAAGGTGGCGAGGGCTCCAAACAAGCCGAATGGAAGCATGACAAATTGGTACAACCCATACGGAGTGGAGAAAGCCGTTTTTTCCCTGGACTCTGCAGATAAGGGAATCTGCCAGTAGCCCTTGGTTAAATCCAGTGTTGTGAAAAAGCGAGCAGTGCCTAACCGGTCCAGGAGCTCGTCGACCCAGAGCATGGTGTAGGCATCAAACGGTGACACTTTGTCTACCTTGCAATAGTCGACACAGAACCGTGTAGACCCATCTTTCTTCACAACCAGAACTATGGGGCTACACCACGCGCTATGCGACTCTTCTATTACTCCCAGCTTCAGCATCTCAGCCAATTCCTTATTTGTCTTTTATGTTCATGCAGCCTGAACGGTGAACCTGCTGTCACGCCAGGCTACGTTTCAAAATGGTGCTCAATGAGTGAAGTATGGCCAGGAAGGGGGGAGAACACGTTTGCAAAACGCTGTTGCAATGCAGCAACATCTGCTCTCTGGGCCTGTGTGAGATGGTCATCACAGTGGAGGGAGGCTGGAATGGTGGACTTTGGCACCTCCGGCCCCAACTCATTTCTCACCTTAACCAGGCTCACCAGAGACACGGCTTCAGCCTCTCTCCATGCTTTAAGGAGGTTGAGGTGATATATCTGTGTGGCTCCTTCCCTGTCTGACCGTACCACCTCATAGTCAACGTTGCCCACCCACCATGTGACCACGAAGGGTCCTTGCCAATTAGTGAGTAGTTTGGAGCTGGAAGAAGGGAGTAATACAAGTACTTTATCTCCTGGTGAAAATTGCCTGAGTCTAGCCCCTCTGTTGTACAGGCTCTGCTGACGCTGCTGGGCCTGGAGCACATTCTTGCGCAATAACCTCCCCAAAGTGTGTAGCTTTGCTCTCAGGTCCAGCACGTACTGAATTTCATTTTTCAAGGGGCTCGGACCTTCCTCCCAGCTTTCTTTAATTAGGTCGAGCAGTCTGTGGGTGGTAGACGCTGGTCCGAATAGATATAATGCAAAATAATTCATAAAGCTCTTTTAGTGTGCGAGACATGAACGATGTGCCCTGGTCAGTTAGTATTTCTTTCAGAATACCGACTCAGGAGACGACCTGAAACAGTGCCTGTGCCACACTCTTTGCAGAGATGCTTCCAGGTATCGTGTTGCATAATCCACCAGAACTAAGACAAAGCGATAGCCGTGTGCACTCCGGTGAAATGGCCCGACGAGGTCCATACCAATGCGCTCGAATGGGACCTCCATTAATGGTAAAGGGTGCAATGGCACTTTTGGAACGGCCGGCTGGTTAACCAGCTGACACTCCGGGCATGACACACACCATCGGCGCACACCTGCTCGGATGCCCAGCCAATAAAATCAGGCCATTATTCTCTCCAGAGTTTTGTCACATCCCATATGCCCCATGGCGGGGCATATGGGATATGGGGCATCCATATGGCATATGGATATCTATCACTTGGTCATGGCAGAGCTTAGGGTGTCATCACGAGACTGCTCCAGTGGAAAATCTTCCGTGGGGCGAACCACTGGAGACAGTCCCGCCGACTCCTCCCCCCCGGAGTCAGTGTCGGACAACCCCGTGTCACCACAGAGTGCTGCGCAGACATTACACGCGTATAATGGTCGCGATCGCATCCCCACATACTGCCCCAACGGGTTATGAAACCCCGGCCAATTGGTACCCAAAATTAGGGGATGCGACAGGCGCAGACTAACTGCAGCCTTTATCTTATGTGTTTTGCCCCTAAAGTTTAGAAACAATGGCACTATGGGATACTTGTCAATGTCCACATGCACACATTTCACCTCCACCCACTCTGCTTCCAACAATGCCCTGGGGCGAACCAAGCTTTGATGGACCAGGGTCTGTGTACAACCCGTGTCCACCAAAGCATGGCGTATACCCCCTTGACACCTTACTGGAATGCAGTACGTCCAATGTGACCGCTGCCTCCAGGTTCACCGGCCAGTGGCACCGGACCTATCGCGTGGTGCCCCTGGGCAGCACCTGAACTGTTCCAGCACCATCCGGCTGGCGCGAAACCACCACCAATGATCCTCCGGCGAGAGGCCACCGCACGGCAGACGTCATCGAAGTCCCCTCGGGACACCGGAGGCAAACTCAGGGCTGCTGTCTGGGCCTCCTCCGACAGCGACGGCAGCAGCTGAAGTACCCACTCCTCCTCTGGCCAACGACACGCCAGCTCCATGGTGCAGAAAGTCTCTATAAATACCTGCGGGTCGTCTCCCTCCCCCATCCAGTGCATCGTCACTGACAGTGAGGGGCGGGGTGGGGGGGTTGCCGGCACCGCAGCAGCCCCCACAAGCCGCTCCAACACCTCTGTGTGTCACTCCACCTGGTCCTGCAGCGTGGCTAGCTGCTCCTCCTGAGCAGTTGCCTGCCGTGCGGACATAACCGCCAAATCCTGCAGCATTTGGGCCAGCACCTGGAGCGGTTGAGCAGGCGGGGCAGCCTCGGGGTCAGACATCCTTACTCGGGTTTCGGCAACACTGTGACAAAGGACCTGGCACACACAGGGTTCAACTTGCTCTTTAAGTGCCTTTTTTTATTGTGGCTCGTTCAGCCATTTCTCTTTAGGGTTGTAGCACTGAGCACTCAGGGAGCAGCTTCTTCCGTAGCTCCTCCACTGCACACTACACTCCCCTCCTGTCTCTGCCATCACTACATATGTAGAGGAGAGAGAGTGTCATTACTTCCAGCACACACCTGTTTCCTCTGCTACCTTGACGTCACCCTGAGAGCTCACCATACTGCCTCTCCACTGCAGCAGGCTAGAGACCACACCCACGCCACAATGTGCTATCTCCTGAGCATAACAAATGCTAAAAACAAATAAATAAATCTTAAAGAAAGATGCATCACATTAAGCTATTTTTGCTTTAACAATGTGGACGAATGGATAGAAATGGCGATACGTATTACATATTACATACATATTGGCTTGTGTTTTTTTTAGTTTAGCACGGTATGTGTACAGATGACTTCCCCATAAATCATCAGGCACTCCTGCAATTCTTGCTGGACCCTTTCGTTCTGACTTCTTTACGTTCTGCAAAAATAGAAAGGAAAACATAACTTATATGCAGATTTTAGACCACAACAATCACAAAGAATGAAAGAGACATTTTTGTCACAGGGTACAGGCAGGTGCACATTTGTCCACAAGTGTGGGGAAGCTTCATCATTTCTACCTTAGTACCTTTGTTTTATTGGGGTTTTTTTTTCGATCCCCTAAACAGAAACATGATAACTGCTATCACTGTGACATGCACATCACATGCGGCAATGTTAAAATGCCATCAGGGAGAAGGAGCTGAATTATGGCTTTAACAGCTTTCTATAAACAGCAGCTGCTTTAGTGCATACACAAAGCCAGAAATCTAACAGAAATTGATTTTTATCTCAAATAACGTGCAGCTTATTCAGTGATCGTTGCAATCTTTTACTCATCTCCTCACCGTGCATATTTGGTTATTTCCACTCCAACATTTGTCAGCAATCTGCAGTCTACTCATGTTTATTAAAACTCAGTCACTGGTGGTGTCTGTATTTAGACATCAAATGGTTTAGGATGCATCCTTGATGGTTTGTTGTTAAGTTGCTGCTGTTTGGAGTAAATGACAAACATGTTTTTATCACATTTTTATTATCTTTTCATCTTCATTTCTGTAGTGCTTTTATTGTCTGCAATTGTTCTCTCTGCAAACTGTTTTAAAGCCCGTGCATATTTAGTATTTCTATTTTAGCATCAGTGAAGTTTAATTTTCTGTTTGTTGATTGCTCTGTCCTTCATGAAATCCAGGAAATTATTATCGTTTGTGCAGAATGGGCTTTTTTTATTGCATCATTCATGTTGAAGTTGTTTTTTTGTTTTTTTTTGTCTTTTTGAATGTTCTTTGATAATTGAGTTACATGGTGCGTGATGATTGTTAAGCTTTTGACTTCTGTATTCTGTGTCTCTTATGCCAAAATCCCTGACTGTATCCCTGATAACAGCATATGCCAGCTGAGTGAATGAAGCAAGATTATCATGTGCAAAAAAACACAACTCACATATACTGAACCCTATACTCCATATGTTTGGTTTTCACTTGAGTTGTCTAATAATTGCAGGTTGTCTAATAAAATAACTTTTTGAAAAGTTTTTCAATTTCCCAAATGCTCAGCTGAATCCTCAAGCATGAAGCTTCTCTAGGATGAAATATTTGAAAATCTGCTTTTGCTTGCAACTTGTGAACACTGGCATATAGATACTCTTTCAGAAAATATTGTTTTTTTTCATACAAATACTAATAGAAATGTACAATTTGGTTTTAAAAACAATATTTACAAAACATTATATAAACTAAATACAGTCAACCCACAACAAAGACACAGCACACCTGCAGTATGTGTTTCCCTGAATGTGCACTGTTCCGCATTCAGGATGATTAGGATAAAGAAAACATGATAAAAAAAATAATAATAATAAAACAAGTGATGGGACTGTGTGTGTGAGAGAGCGAGAGAGAGAGAGAGAGAGAGAGAGAGACTGTGTGAACCAGAGAAAAGTAAAAGTGAATAAATATAAAAAAGGATGTAGGTGAACTTGTCTCGTGAAGAGAAACAATGCATCCTTTCAGAGAACACAAAAATTCTTGCATGACTAAATTCAATTTTACTATATTTTCCATCACTGCCTAAGCAAAATTTGTCTCTCTTTTTCTTTTTTTTTTAACCCATGTTCCAAAGAACACAACATAAATAATTGAGCAAAACCGGATTCGTCTGGTAAGTGACTGAGTGTAAAAAGGCTGTAGGGACTTGAAATTGTATAAATAAGAATGGGAAAGCACTTTGCAACATGCCATGTTGCCTTGACAATGCCAAAGCATGTTTTAGTAGCCCACCATTATGGGACTGGATAAATGCATTTCTGAATCCATCATCACACCCTCAGAAGAGACTCACAGTTCTGGCAATGAATGATAAGTGACCTACAGATAGAATTACAGGTTAAAGGAAAGAAAACAAAGTGTCTCAGTGGAACATGGATGTGTTGTGAAGTGATGGGACAGCATTCTTGCAAAATATGTTTCCTTGTTTGGTGTTTTGATGATGGCAATGGAGAGTGCACAGGTATACATTGTTTGAAGATGGTTCGCATCATTTTTATCTTCACCAACCTCGTCTAATCTAGAACAAAGAACCACACACAGGTTCGGTTAGGGTACTTTAATGACTCGCATGTTATATATGGATATAAAAGATTGCTAATGTGAGTAGGCATTTGATCATGCAGAGCTCTGAAACCAATCACCAAGATGTTGAAAAGGGAACACATGACCATTTAGAGGACCTAGTAAGTAGCCTCGTAGCCACATTCATAAGAGTCCAAAAAATGACCTGCACAGGACAATGTGCAGTTAATTACAATAGGCAGAAATAATCTGATTTCGACACCAGCTGAGGCAGACTGTATTTCATAGATGGGTCAGATCAGTGTCAGTGGATTAACCAAAAACAAACAAACAAACCTCTCCCAACCAGCTAAGTGGAGCATATACAAGATGACTAGCCTCTCTATAATGGTACATTATTGTACAGTAACAGTACTAACATTACTGCTGATGCTGTGAGGAAGATAGTTTGATTTATCACAGCAAAAAGAGCAAATGTGTAACTTAAAACAGTATTTATAGATAAGCTTCATTCAGTTTCCGGTAATTAGTATCAATGTGTGACACGGTGTGCAGAAGTTTCTATGTGGCCATATCAATTTTTCAAATTGATTTTTTTGTTTGTTTGTGTTACAGCAGCATATCATTTGAGTTTGGTCATGTAGTCAGTGTAATTATATTCTTGATCCGAACACGATACCACTGGTAGGAGGATGTGTGTGTACCTTTTTTCAAACTTGGATGTGTGTTGATATGAAGCATTTTGTAAAAAGCCTATGCTAACGATTGACCACAAACAATTTTTCAATCAGGCCAAATCTGGCAATATCACTCACAGTTTTATACATTTAATTTGGCCGCAAAGTCATACTGCTGACCAGTGAGTGCACGTGTAGAAAGCTAAGATCTCTGCTGGGATTTAATAGTCTACATATAGAGGATATATGGAGGTATAAATGCCTGTCCGACTGTTTATAAACCCCGCGTGGCCACTAAGATCATCACTGTTAGCATTAAGACCCACAGCTTGGCCGTGTAAAGGTTAACTGGGACATAAAGGGCAAAGGCATACACTCACAAAATCTTTATATGAAAATACAAGTTTCAGCTTGTGCTACAGTTTGACAAAAAATTCTTTCCTACACAAAGACAGTCTCAGTCAGACAGCACATGTCTTGTGGTATAGCTCTTGGCTAGAGAGACATGAATTTTTGATTTGGAAGTTATTGACCTGAAATTTCTATATTATTGAGTACTTTTGGGCAGACACACATTTTTTTTCCTGCTGCTCTGAAAGTCCTCTTGATATATAGAGACAGTGCAGCTTGAATCCATGCTTATGTTCGAGCATCTAATGACTACGAATGTTGTTTTGATTGCTTTAAAGCATCCTTATTAATATTATTTTATTTGAATCAAGACTGTTAATGAATCAACGCTGACAGAAATGCAAACTACAGGTGTTATATTTAGGTATTATTTCTGAGCTGCTTCAAACGTCTGTCTCTACTTCTCTATTATAATACACATCAAATTAAAAGTGGCTGCTTTTCTGTTTCCATCATTGTGATCAAAGTGAGGGTACAGTAGGAGAACATTCTGTGATATGCAAATGATTAGTAGTACACCTAACCAAATACGCTAGCTTAATATTGGTTTAGTAAACAAAGGCCTCTGCAAACAATGGCTAATGAGGCAGCGCTGTTTGTCCAAGCCTTGCCAATCCAGGCATTTACGTGTCTATTTTATTGTCTCTTCTTCCTCTTTCCTTTTCCTCTATACATTTCCATATTATGCACTTCAATAAATTGATTGGGATGTGGCAAGAGCTCAGGTCAATTCCATTTGCTCTTGAACAACAGTAGTCGACAGCAGAATGTGGGTTTCTGGCTTGTGCTTAATGGACCATGATAACAGTCACTCATCATCCTTAGCAGACACTCGTGTTATATTTAAAATAGGGATCCAGTAATCTAGAGAGTTTGTGTGTTATGAATAAGCATATTCAAGGGATAACAAAGGATCGCTACTATTTACTGTACCGTTATGTTCATGAAATGTAGTAAATATGGCATGTTTGAATGCTTTGTTCTGCTATATTTCAAAGTTTTACATTGCATTTACAAAGCAGGAAGGAAAATATATTCTTCTTCACATATGTGGAGAAAAAGAGAGACAATAAAAGAAATACAAAAATAAATAAATAAAACGCATGCAGTGTGTTTATGCAAAGGGGATGGGTGTAAATCAAAAACCATCTGGGAATATATGCATTCTCACTTTGTATAAAAAGATCATGGAATGTGTGTTTGCCACAGGCACCAGTTCAACATTTTGGCGAGTGGGAAAATGCTGTTTAGTGTATTTAAGAAAGTAGTGTGATATAATAATCATTTTCAAGACTTTAACAATCATAGAGGTTGTTGGATAATTTTGGTAATGGCATTTGAAATTAATTTAGCATGCTCAGCTGTGTTATTTCAATTAGAATCCCCATTACATAAAGCCATGCTTTACTTTTTAGTTGTAATCTCTATCTAAAATATTGTACAGTGTTTAGTATTGTCTGTCTTGCTTTTATCACATATCTGTATTGAAAACTCACTTTATACTTAGAATGATGTCTGAGGTGGTTTGTTAAAAGTAGCTAAGATATTAAAACATTGGTCTAAAAGAAAATAAACGGACTTACTTATCTAATCATATTAAAGCCAAAAAAACAAAAAAAACAATTCAAGATTGCCAAATCTGACGATCCTCTGGGTAACACTTGAGACTGGTCACAAAAGGTGGCCAATCACCACAGAGTACCATGTTAAAATAAACAACCATACAGCATTAAAATACATGTTTACACATTTTGACCTGTGTGGAAAGTTTCCCACTTCATATAACAACAGTGGGGTGAATTCTTTTATAATTCATCCATCTGGGCACCGGAGTTACAGGCAGGTCCCAAATGGATGGGACATGGCTGCTTTGATTGGCAAATGTCCTGACACAGGCTGTTAGAGCTGATCGGCTTGTGCTAGGCCTCACCCTTGCTACTGGAGCTCTTCACTGTGAGTGTGCGGTTGGTGCCTTGTGAGGCATTTCATTGTTTGCTGTGAGATACAGACTATCCAAGCCTCAGTTGTGGTGAATGAAATGCTAGCATTTGATTAGTCTATTACCTTATCACTAATTGGCAGGTACATATCATCCAACTATGGCTACTTCTGAATCCAACAAATAGCATTTTAGTGGCCAAAAGCTAACACCGAAGTTTCAAAGTGCAGCATCCAAGACTTAAGGGTGATGTGACAGTAATCATAAACTGCTGTGTCCATGTTTTATGCTGGGTTTTAAGATACTGGACAATTTCTTTTAAACAATTTACTTTGCTAACAGAATTCATATTTCAACTATGGAATATAATTGCATTTATCTTAAAGCTGATGGGTACTGTGTTTGCCAAGGTTGCATTACACCAATCATTAACCACAATTAATATTGTATAGCCCCCCCATTGTTACCAAAACATAGCTGACTCACTGGACCATTGACAGGAAATGTGTTGGTGTCATCTATCTGGGATGGGGGCATTTGGTTTCTCTAGGTTGGATCAACCTTGTTATGCTGCATCCTGTAGATGCTTGATTGGATTGGGACCTGGGGAGCTTGGAGGCTGGGTTAACAACTTGGTCTCTTTGTTGTGTTCCTTAGCTTTTTTTTGCATCATGGCAGCATGTATTGTCTTGCTGTCATTGGGGACCGTCCTTGTGACGGGGTTGTGTGCTGGTCTGCAAGTAACATTCAGAGGAACGCCAGGAACCAAGATTCCCCGGCACAGCAGTGTATCACAGTAAGATGATCAATTTTCTTCACTTCACCTTTCAGTGGTTTTAATGTCAGACATCAGTGTACAAAAAAGTACCATAGTATATAAAGTTGGCTGAAGTGGGGGAGGTGTTTTCTTCAGATTTTACTTTAATCCATAAAACACTTACAAGCACAGTTGATAGAATCAGCACAAGTGTATTTGTTAAAACACTTTTACACCATACTGTAAAATGGCTGCTCTATGTTCGGGAGACAGACACTATCTCTACTTTCAAGATTAGGCTTAAAACTTTCCTTTTTGCTAAAGCATATATTTAGGGCTGGACCAGGTGACCCTGAATCCTCCCTTAGTTATGCTGCAATAGACGTAGGCTGCCGGGGGATTCCCATGATGCATTGAGTTTTTCTTTTCCAGTCACCTTTCTCACTCACTATGTGTTCACAGACCTCTCTGCATTGAATCATATCTGTTATTAATCTCTGTCTCTCCTCCACAGCATGTCTTTATCCTGTTTCCTTCTCTCACCCCAACCAGTCGCAGCAGATGGCCGCCCCTCCCTGAGCCTGGTTCTGCCGGAGGTTTCTTCCTGTTAAAAGGGAGTTTTTCCTTCCCACTGTCGCCAAAGTGCTTGCTCATAGGGGGTCATATGATTGTTGGGTTTTCTCTGTATCTATTATTGTA
>VVHJ01060833.1:0-15890 GCA_015107715.1 Tylochromis polylepis | reverse complement strand
TCAAGTTATGAAAATGATTTGTTAAACATGTTTGTGGTTGTTACAGTAAAAAAATATAACTTTTTTTCTACTCTGATTTTATGTTTTTGTCTGATTTTAGACCAATTGTGGTGATACAGTGTGTCAAAATGAAAAAAAAAACAACAACTGTAAATTCAGACATGTGAGGTTTTGCTGAAAAGAATGATACCAAACAAGGCGAGATAAATGGTTTTTAAAGGTGAAATGTAGAGGTAAAATCAAAAGTAGTCAAAAATGGCCAGCTATACCCTGGACCCCAGAGGGTTAAGCATTTTTTTTAAAGTAACGCAATAGTTACTTTTCCTAGTAATTAGTTACTTTTATAATATTGTAACTCAGTCACTAACTCAATTACTTTTTTGAAGAAGTAACTAGTAACTATAACTAATTAACTTTTCAAAGTAATTTGCCCAACACTGCATATAACACAGATACATACACAGCCATGCAAGACAGATAGGCAGGAGCACACACACACACACACACACACACACACACACACACACACACAACCCAGATATATACACAGCCATACCACACACCCACACCTTTAGTGAACACTCAACACCCCACCAGTTAGTTTAAAATTAATCACACTGAGGTTTGTCACATGGAATGTATGTGGAGCTGGTTTCAGGGAAAAGAGGCTTAAAATTACTAACCGGTTAAATGACTTGCAGGCAGACATTGTCTCTCTACAGGAGACTCTTGTGTCCAAAACATCTGCACACACACTCATTTCTCCACAGTTCCCTCACACGTACTCGTCCTGTTACAACTTAAAACAAAGAGGTGTAGTCATATTAACTAACAGAAGAATAAACTTCACTGTTAGCAGTACTGTAATAGATCCAGAACACAGATTTGCAATATTTAATTTATGTATTCAAAATAAGAATCTGTGTATTGCTAGTATATATGGACCAAATGTTGATGACCCCTCCTTTTTTCACACATTCTTCACTTCACTTTCGGATCACTCTGACACCATGCTTTGTAATAGGAAGAAACTTCAATCAGGTATTCAATCCAGAAATTGTCAGGCTAAGTACAATTGTGAGTCAAAGGAACTGGCAGTCTCATGAGTGATTTTGGTCTTTGTGACGCTTGCCAAAGACTCAAAGGGATTGCACCTTCTTTTCACCAGTACACCACTCACATTCTAGCTTGGACTACCTTTGAGGTAGCAGCTCCATTATGAGGGATATTACAGACACTCAGATTCATCCTCTCACTATCGGTGGTCATTGTGTGCATGAGGTGGAGAACAGATTTAGCAAACAATGACCTGCCAGGAATATCACCATGTGTTCTTTGGGAAGCTGGAATGGCAGTAATGTGGGGCAAAATAATATCTTACTGTTCATATGAAAAATAAAGAAAAAACACTGGTATTAGAATTAGAATCTGCCTATGCTTCCTCACCACAAGAATATATAATTAATAGCCTGAGAAAACTAAAACTAGAACTAAATTAAATGATTAATAAGAAAACACTATTTCTAGCGCTATCCAATGCAGACATTGAGGAATTTTAAAAAAACGAATCTACCAAAACTAAAGGACAAACCTTTTTCGATATCTGAATTTCATGAAGCCCTACAGCATCTCGCAAACAATAAAGCCCCAGGGCCAAATGGTTTTACAAAGAATTTTGCCCTATGTTTTTTTCAGAATGGTAACTCAAATTCATAATGATCACACACTCCAAATGTGAACTCTACCATCATTAACCTACTTCTTAAACCAGGCAAAGATCCCACACTCCCAACCAGCTACCGCCTAATCTCACTCATAAATATAGACCTTAAAATATGCTGAAAGCCCTTGCAAGAAGATTAGAAAAAAATCACTCCATTCATAATCCTAATCATCAGCATCCTGATGAACAAGGTTTTATCAAGGGTAGACACTCAGCCAATAATACATGCAGACTAATCATCAACAAATTAGAAACCACAGTTATCTCTTTAGACGCAGAGAAAGCAGTTGACCGGGTAAACTGGAAATTTTTATTAAGAGTTCTGCACAAATTTGGATTTGGTTTGTTCTCCGTAAATTGGATCAAAACACAAACACGAGAGTGGCTGTATTTTTCCACTGAATGAAGGTGTCTCCTCCTCTGGGCGGAGTCCTTTCCCTTTTTCCTCTGGAGCCGCACCTGAAGCCAATCAGCTTGGCAGTATTTAAGACCAGCACACACATGGGTCTTTGCTAGAGAGTTTGAAAGAGTAAGTAAATTTAAGTTTCTTGGCTTCTGGTTGGATGAAAGGGTAACATGGGCTGTACACATTCAGAAAATAGTGGATAAATGCAAAAAGGTATTAAATATAATGAAAATGTTTAGTTGGGATGGACTGGGGAGCGGATAGGAAGTCTTTGAGGGCCATATACACTGGGTTCATTAGTTTAACATTAGATTATGGATGTGTAGCATATAATTCAGCCGCAGACACAACTCTTTTAAAGTTAGACTTCATTCAGTATCAGGCACTAAGACTCTGCACATGTGCATTTAAAACAACCCCAACTGCAGCATTACAGGTACAGATGGGTGAGATGCCACTAGGAATCAGAAGAGAGCAGCTAACACTCAATTACTAGGCAAAACTGCAGGGCCATGGACAGGCTCACCCAACACAAGATGTACTTAGACCTTGCTGGGAGGAAAAAAAGGCAGGAAGCCAAGAGCTTTAGATGGACTGTGACTAGGAGAACAATAGAACTTAAACTGGATCAATTCAACATCAGTCAAAAAGTGCCATTACCAGCAATACCTCCATGGATACTTCCTGATGCCACAGTAGACTTCACGTTATTGGAAAAGAAGAACAGGGATAGGGCATTTAGTTTAAACTCACATACAGTACAGGCTTACATAGACCAGTATTATAATCATGTACAAATATATACAGATGCATCAAAGAATACAGCCAGTCAAACCGGTGTAGCATTTGTTGTCCCAGAGTTTAAAGTCAAAATAGGGAAAAGGATCAATGATAGACTGTCAATATACACTGGAGAAATGCTCGCAATACTGTTAGCTGTTCAGTGGGTAGAAGACATGAGACCGTTAAAAGCAGTCATTTCTTCAGACTCAAGCTCGTCACTGGCCAGTTTACAGAGTAGCCACTCAGAAAGTAGAGCAGATGTCCTAACAGAGGTTCAGCAAATGCTTTACAGAATACACATGATGGGACTTACAGTTGTGTTTTTATGGAGTCAGAGCAAATGAAATGGCAGATAGAGCTGTGAAGGAAGCTACAAAACATGGGGTAGTTGACCTGGCTCTTACTCTTTATCTCTGTCTGACAGAAGTTATCATAAGGCAAGAAATGAAGATAAGATTGCAAAAACAGTGGGAGGAAGAAAGGAGGGGATGATGTGTATAAAATTCAAAGGAGAGTAGGAGAAATGAGAAGCACAGGAAGGAGTAGGAGAGAGGAGGTGGTCATATCTGGAATAAGATTTGGACATACTGGTTTGAACACTACACTATTCATGATAGGGAAACATAATACAGGGAACTGTGGTTACTGTGGAGAAGAGGAAACTATAGAACATGTCATATTACACTGTCAGAAGTATCAGGTGGAGAGAAGACAACTGACCCAAAACGTTCCAGTCCACACTCCATACCAGTTGGTGGCGGTAATGCACCATTTTGTTGTTTGTCAACCGCCAATAAAATTTAGAGGAAGAAGTCTCATCATTTGGGAGTTTTGGTTCAATTCCTGCTGGCCCTCACTCGGGCCTCCACAGCCTCACCTCCCTCTCTCATGTTCCTCCACCTGCAACCAAGTAAGCTGTAAACGTTACCTCTGGATCAGTTGCCTCTATAGCCACATTCCCAGTTACCTCCCCCAGTGCAACACTGAACCTTCTCTCCTCTCATTGCAGTGTCCCTGACTCCGGCTCATGCACCCAGTGCATTCATACTCTAGCTCTGGAACCCCATAGTGTCATGTGTCAGTTTTCCTGGTCCTTGTGCTAATCACCATTCATAGAGTTTTTTCCTTCGTCCTGGTAGACATCCTAGTTCATGTCCATAGCATTTTCCCATGTACATGTACATAACCACTTCATAGGGTCTCCTTCCTCTTGTCCTTGTATATAGCTTTGTCCGTGTTCATAGTCTCCCTGTCATGTCCACACACTTGTATATAGGTCAGCACTAGTATTTTGGTACATTCCTGTATATAGCCCTTGTTTCACTAGTTTGCCTCGTTGTGTATATTTTCTCGTGTCTGTAAATAAAATTATTCTCATCATTCTACATCCTTGTTGCATCTGCTTTCTGGGTCCACTCCATCTTCTGGCCTCACCCGCTGTAACATATACAGGTCTCTAAATGAATCTGTTAGGACAAATGATCATACTTCCCAAAGCTTTAATAATATAAAGAGGCGCATCAGACTGGGCTGCCTGCTTTCCCCCTCACTTTTTGTTGTTTTATGAAGCCACTAGCGGGAGCAATGTGACAAAATGTAGACGTTAAAGGAATTAACCCTGAAAATGGAGACCATAAGACAAGCTTATATGCTGATGATGTATTTCTCATAGCTGTGTGCAGGCAGGCAAGAATGAAGGACTCATGGAGACGAAGCATAAACTCAAAAACCCTCAGCTTTATTGCTGGCACGAGAAAACACAGGCAGGTATGATGATTAACGATGTGACACCGAATAAAGGCAAGCACAGACAATAAATACAGAGGGTGAACAGGGCAAAGAGGGAACAGCTGGGAGATACGGCTGAGGATGATCACACATGACGAGACCGGGGAGAGTGAAGCAGAATACATTAGACATGAGACCAGGACCTTCAAAATAAGGCAGGAAATACGCAGACTAACCTCAAGACGTGAACTTAACACAGAGACCAAAACACTAACAGACCAAACCCTGACAAAAACAAAGATCAATAATAATACAAAAATCAAAGCACTGGGTCACCGTGACAGTATTACTTTTCCTTGGGAATACTCAAACTTCTCCTCTTAAGACAGTCACACTCATAGATAAGTAAATCAACAGCTCTGCCCCTGAATTTTAAATTTCATAATACCTCCACCACTCCACTGCAGTCAGGTAACATTAGATATTTAGGTATAAATTTTTCCACCAAACTCTCAGATTTGTTACAGTTGAACCATATTGCTCTACTAAGAATGGTAGAAGATGATCTCACACTTGGAGTATTTTACCTATATCACTCATGGGAAGAGTCGCTGCAATTAAAATGATGGTTCTGCCTGAACAGATCAGTGAAAACTACTTGTTTTCACTGATCCCTAATAAACCCTCTACTGCTTGATTTAAGTCACTAGACTCAAACATCTCAAAAATTTTATGGAAAAACAAACCATCATGATGCTAAATGGTCTTGTATACCTGTCCAAAGGTTCTGGCAGAGGATATGTGAAGATCTATCCACATGTTTTAGCTGCTGTATCCCAACCTCACCCAAGCTATGTATCTCAGTGAATTAGATATGGAAAGTATGAGTATATCACATATAGTCCTCACTCCTCTACGCATTGCTAAGAAAATTATCTTCATGAACTGAAAATCAAAAAACAGCTTGTGTATTACTCAATATAGAAATGTACTTCCGGATCATATTAGTTTGGAGAAAAAGTCTGCTTCCTCAAAAAAATAATTGGCTGAATTCCTCTCTGGTCTGCACTGATCAGTTCCATTACTTAGCTGGTAGTGGTCAGCTGTAGTCCCATCTCCCTGTGTGTCTTGCAGGTGGCTGAGGGTGAACTCTGGGTCTGCAGAAGTCTAGCGGCCTCCTGGCGGCTGGGGGACTGCGGCTGCTGTTTTGGGGCATCTGTGTGTCTACCTCAGTTGGTAGTGGAGGTGGGTGGCTGGGGCAGGTGCTACGTTGCAGTCTTTGGACATGGGGACTGAGGGACTTGTGGTGGTGGGTGCTGGTTGAGTCCCTCCTTGCATGGGAGTGGTCTGTGCCCTCTTGGCCCCTCCACCATGTGGGTTGGTCCACATCAGGATAGCTGATCTGAGCCTATGGGGTTCTTCAGTGGGGGGGATTCAGGAGCAGTTTAGATAGCTTGGGTGGGCTGGTGCTGTGGCTTGTCTCAGGCTGGTCTGTCTTGTTCTTTTTTGTCCTCATTGTTGGTTGAGTGAGGTGCTGGTCCTGGGGCTTAGAGAGGTCTGGCTGGAACCAGCTTTGCTGGCTCAGTAATTGGCTCAGATGTGGTGCCGCTTTCTCTGACAACTCATTGCTCACACACATCTCAGAGTGTTGATGAGCACTGCTGACCAACAATCTTGTGCTCGTGTTGCATTTCTCCCCCTCAGTTTTAACAGCACTCTAGTTTCACACAGTCATACTCACTTTCTGCATGTCGTCGGGGTTGGCTGGGTCTTGGGATAGGTTTACCGCATCCTGGGATCATTACTGACTATGGATACCTGTTTGTCCAAACAAGCTAGCAAAATGTAAGCTACTGTCATTAAAGTCTGCTCTCATCCTATATTTCAATATAAAATATTGATGAATAATGTTAAGTTAACAAGCTAATTCCCTATACATCAATTAGCTGTTGATCCTGACAGATGCTTCTTCCAGATATCATTAAACAGGCTCTTTGAGAATATAGATAGTGACAAATGATAAATCCTGAATATGAATGTTAAAAGCATTCTGATTCAGTATGTAGCTACTTGAAGTGCTCCACACACTCTAAAAAAAGACCTTTGAAATATAGAATAGAGCTATTACTTGGATTTATGTTAGAGTTGTGCTCAGGGACACTCCCGCTGTGGGGAATATATGTCGGGGCTTGATGATAGACTACACTGTTCAGTAAACCCCTGAATAAGATTTTTTTTCAGTACTTGCACTTTTACTTACTTTTACATGTATTAGCAAAATAAAAAAAATCTCAATGCACAACATTTACCTTACCAGTGCAGTTTAAAATTGAGGGTATAGTATAAGTGAGTACAGATTCTAAAATTCTGGCTTTAATTGACATGATAGACTTTGTTCATTAATTAGATTCAGTTGTGTTTTACCAATGTTCAAATATTTTCTTTATAGGTTTTAAGATTAAAAGAATTCCTCCCAGTTCTGATGGTATAATCTAAATCCTTTCTAACTGTTCTGAGAACTGGATAAACTGTTAAGCATATGTAGTGGCAGCTTAACCAAGTGCATGCAGAAACAGATCAAGGAGTGGACATGAATGGATTGTTATTCTTGTTATTTGTAATCACTTTTAGTGATTTACATTTATGCAGTAAATGTATAAAATGTTGAAACTTAGCAGGCCAGGTAAAGACAACACCTTACATGCAAGGACACAGTTTTTAGCACAGTAACCACTGACGCGATTATTTAATTTCAAACCAGTGTTTACCAATGTGAATTATTATCACGGCAAAATGTGTAATAGAAACGCTGGTCCACGATGTCCATTTCATGCCTGACCATTTCACGCTTTGCCTCTCCAAAACGTGAAATGTACACACATGCAGAAGCTGCATTACCAGCAGGGGGAGATAATATCTTGCACTGAATGGGACTGCATACAATTTTTTTCTACTTTTGTATGACAATAAGGATTCTGATTCTGATGAACCAAACAACACTGAATTCATGTCTTATGGGAAATCCTGTGTTTTGAGTAGTGTGGCATTCATAGTAGTTCATTACAGTGTTTGAATGATGTTTTGGTAATATCATGGCCAACAGTAATGGTGCATTAGGCACAAATGTTGTGAAAATGTGTGTAGAGGTTGTGTGAGTGTAAAATGAATTAGTCTGAGTTATGACTGTTGTATTAGTTATCATTTAGCCATATTCAGCTGAATGATAATCTAGGTTTTACTTACGGGATTCATGAAAACGTTACTGTGCACCTACCATCTAATCAATTCTTCCGTCACAGAAGAATAAGGCACTTTATCCCACAAAATCCCACAAGTCTCTATGCAGTGGAGGGTTTAGTTCCTAACGCCATACCTAGCACACCTGCAGACACCAGGTAGAATCTATGCTCCAATTCAGTTAAATTTTATTTATATAGTGCCAAGTAACAACAACTGCAGCCTCAATGTGCTTCATAATGTAAGGTAAAGACCCTTTGATATTAGAAAGAAACCCCATCAATTAGACAAATCCCAATGAGTAGGCATTTGTTGACAGTAAGAACGAAAAATCTCCTGCAAAACCAGGCTCAGTGAGGATAAGCTATCTACCACCACCCGTTGGGCGTATCGGGATAGAGAGGAGAGCAAAGAGATACAGGATAAAACTATAGGTGAAAGCACCAGAGTGTAATAATTGCTAATAATAAATATTTGCTAATGATGAATAAAGGCAGTCCCTTTGTTCAGTGTTCACACTGAAGGCCATACCCTGATAAAAATAAATAAATAACTCCAAGATTCCTCACAGTATTACTTGAGGCCAAATTAATATTATCAATACTAAATATCTGATTAGACATCATGTTCCTAAGATTACAATAACCTAGGAAGACTATAAACTCCATTTTGTCTGACTTTAAAAGTAAGAGATCAGAGGTCAGCCAGGCCTTTATATCTTCATAAATGTCTTTAGTTTAACAGTTTGATTCGTATGATCCGGCTTTATGAATAAATAAAGATGGTATCATCTGCATAGCACTGAAAAAGTATGCAATGTCTTCTAATAATATTTCCAAGGGGAAACATGTATAAAGTAACAAGTACTGGTCTCAGCATGGAAACCTGTGGACTCCGTGACTAACTTTTGTGCAAAGAAGACTATTTATATGCACAAATTGGATTTAATCGGATAGTTGTGATTCAAACCACTGTAGCACAGTTTCTTTAATACTAACAGTGCAAAATTAAATGTTGCACTGAGGTCAAGTAGGACAAGCACAAGATGTCTCCAGTGTCAGAGGCCATAAGAAGATCATTTGTTACCTTTACTAATGCTGTTTCTATGCTATGATGCACTCTAAATCCTGACTGAACCTCTTCAAATAAACCATTCCTTTGCAAATGATCTGTGTATATTTGTCGAACATGAAAACAAGCATCCATGTAGACATGGCTTTAAAACAATGCAACATTTTATACTAATGATGAACAAAAATGACAATGTGAACTTTAAAATAGTATAGCTGTAGTACAGATCTACTATAAGCCAACTAAAACATTTAGAGTTGTATTTGGGTTTTGTTATTATAATCGTGGTTCAGATTTCTTGTAGCAGTAGTAGAGGAAAAGGGCTTTGATTATTCTACCGCTTAAGAACAAAACAGGAGACAGGCAAGGTAGCTACTAACTGGTGAACATAGGAGAGGAACTAACCCTTTTTTCACAGGAGCACTTCAATGGACTTTCATGCATGTACCATGTGTCCTGAAACACAACTCAAAATAGATTGTAAACATTGTAAAACTATAGCTTTATAAAGACATAATACTGTATATCACTGTATTGTTTGCAGCTAGTTGTGCTGCTCGAAGTGGCATAATGACATCTGTGCATAGGTGTGTCTAATGAAATGGTGAGGATTTAGTCCTGACTGTCCTGACTTATACATTATTATGAATTTTATCTGATGACACAAAGAAATTTTAAACCATGTGTTAAAGTAAGTTCAAAGCATGGTCCTACACATAAAAACTTAGAGTGCTTAAGAACTTTTGGACATTATTGATTTGATTAAAAAAATTATACATCTCTACTCACGAAGGACAACTTTGCAAGAGTTGGAAAAAACTGAAAGTTGACTTGTGTTATTTTGCTCTCTCATTTCATTCACTTCCCCTTTCATAACTGTGAGTGTTTGAAGAAGGTGTGCTTCCTGCAGTCATACCAGAAGATGAAGAGTTTCATCGAGGGAGTAAAAGGGAAGGAACATGTCAGGAACAGAGGTGGAGCACAGCTAAGATCCCTTTCCAGTGTCACCTAAACATACCAACACAAACACCACTGCATAGTCTCGCTGGCATTCATCTTCCAAGTCCAAAGGTCATATTTGTCTTTCATGTGAAAAATATTTTAATCCTGACAAAGTGTGAGGGGAAAAAATAGTGTCTGCATCAATACATTAATGAGTTCAGTAACTATTATGAAACTGAAGTTAATCTCTACATAGACTAAGGGAGAGTGTGAGATGGGTACCGGTTTTTGTTCCTCAACTGCAGCAAATAGCTCTTGCATTCACACTTTCCTATCATCCATAAAAATATCAGTACAGTTCTTAATGTTTTGGTGTCGGGCCAGTCTTTACACTTTATAAATCTGCCTAGAATGCATGAGAAGTCATGTCACTGCAGGGGCGGATCTAGAGAAATGTTCTTAGGCTGGCATGGAAATCACATGGAGTGCCAAAATCAAAGCCATTTCTTTACACGTATGCAGGTGTTACATTCTGTAATATGTATTATATATAGTTAAAATAGATCAAATGCAGTAAGTATACACGTTTCATATAAACATGGTCTACATACATTAAAAAAATGTCTAACTTAGGTTTCACACTCTTTATTTGAAACGATCAAAGTGTTACATGCTTAAATTTACACAAAATGTCAGAAATCTGCACTGTCATGAAAAAAAATTCACCAAAAATTTAAACCTAATTTTTCAGGATTTATTGGGTTAATAACATCCTTTTCACCTTTTTTTTTTGTGACGTTATTGTTAAAAATGACCATTCAGACAACTCTTGTGGGACTAGAGATGTCGTCCCACAAGAGTTGCAGGAATGTAGGGATATCATTTTTGACTTCTTTAGAAAAGTCTACAAGCTTGTTCAGTGTTGCTGCAGGTCATCACATCTACATCTAGCCAACCTAACAGCCTGCCAGGTTTTCTTCTGCAAGTTTCAGCTCTCTCACCTCTATATGTTTTTTTCCCCTCTGCTTATTTCTTTTGCTACTGTCTTTGTGTTACCTCCTTTGGCCCTCCTGAGAGTTATAATAAAATCTTTCACTGCTCACTGGAAGCACTCCAATCTATTCTCTCCTTGTACTTGACCCAAGAGAGGAGAAAAAAAAAAAACTTCTATTATGTTCAGGGCTTTTTTCTAAGCCTTGCTACCGTTTCATTCTTCTGTAGACGCAGCTATTCAATTTTATTTCATCCTATCTTCAGTATAGTTGAGCCGATGAGCATGAGGTCCCTCATATTGATCTTTAAATGGATGATGAAAAAAGGCCACTGCCTGTTGGTCAATTGGCCAGCCCTGGCTCTATTGGTAGTGTCGGCTCTGATTATAGTCCAGGGTCTGGAAATGTAATCCACTTTTGGTGCCTCTTGTCAGCAGGAGCTGTGGGAGCAAGCTTGGAATAGAGCTGGAGTTCTATAATTTTCAAAGTATCTATGCAATATTAAAAAGAAACTTGTTTAGACATCTGACTTTACCCAAGCCTGTATTTTACTCATAAAGTCAAAGTGTTAAGTATTACAGGACATAGAAGAACTAGGTGGAGTCAGGAGACATTTAACATGTTGGAAGGATCTTTTCTTTGAGATTTTATCTGAACTGTATTAACCTGAGATCCTGTCAAAAGTCAAAATCTTTTTTTTTTTTGGTGATTCTTTGTAGCTCACCTCCGCTCTAGGTCTGACACATAAACTCATTTGCAATTAATTCAGTTAAATTCAGTTCATAAGTATCTTTGCAAAGTAGTGTCCATTTTCATGGTAGCCTCCACCACAGCATGACAATGTCTCGGATAAAGTCAACAAGACTTTGCCTTTTTTGAATGATCTTATAATCGCATCATACATGTTTGACCATATTGAAGTTAACGTAAGTCTGAAATTAATCAGAAGCATCTTTGCATCATATATACAGTTGTGATCATAGGTTTACATGCACTCATCATGAATATGAATGTCATGGTAGTTTTGGGCTTTTAATGAAAAATGTTCTTTTTCCAGGATGGAATTATAATACTTACATGTATATACATACAAAAAAAAATTCCCCTCTCGCCCTGCAGGCAGTCTTTATCCTTCAAACTCGAAAGAACCCTGGGAGCTTGAGGGTCCTGCGCAGTATCTTTGCTGTTCCTTAGGACTGCGCTCTTCTGGACAGAGATCTTGGAATACATACATAGATATACATACATTATATGTTTATGTAGAGTTGTTTTTTGTTTTTTTCAATTCCCCACTTGCCTGCAGGTGATCTTTATCCTTCAAGATCAGGTCTTTGCTGTTCCTAGGACTGCGATGGGATCTGCCACTTACCCAGTTTTGGGGTTATTTCCCTGAGTGCTCCTCTTACCATGGGGACCACTGTTGCCTTCACCCTTCACATAGTCTCAAGCTCCCCTCTCAGCCCTTGGTATATCTCGAGCTTCTTTATTGCCAAGAAGCATTGTTATAACATTGACTTCGCCATAATGAAAAATACAGAAATCAAGACTAAGAACTCTGAAGCTGATCCAGTGGCTGGTCTTCTGTAATGTAATAGTCGTTTCCTGTGGTGACCATCTTGAAAAATGATAACCGATTATCATTTGCAGGCTCATTTGGACTTTGTATCCAGTTTTTAAAGATTTTCCTGTTATCTGCTGTACTATTATGCCCTCTCCAACTTACTGAATGTCATATTTCCTGTCACTGGTGCCTGATGTGTTCTGTGCTCAGGTTCTGCTCTCCTCACCTCTCAGTTTCCATGAATGCAAATAGGAGTTTGGGAGGTCCCAGAAAAGGGGCCTGCTGCAAATTGTAGAAAGAAAAATACTGCAGATGGAAATAGTATATTGTAAACCTTATTTTAATATCATTGTCTGCAATGAGGTAAAGTTCTAGTTCCAAAGAGGCTACATTAAGTTTAAATAACGACAGGTATATTTATTGTCATAATCAATGGGCAGGCTGGACTCAAACAATCAGATTCAGTCAGTTTATTTATAGTGTACATGAAGAGATAACTATTTACAAAAGTCATCAGGCAGGGAAAATCCACAGTCTCAATTTACAAAGTCCTTAGGGGAAGGCAGTCTGATAGTAAAATCCAGAATCTCCACCACAGGAACAGAATCTCATCCACTGCTCCCTCTCACACAATTTCTCTCACAGAGATTAACGCCAGGGCTTCTGCACAGAGGAGAAAATAGGTAAGTAATCAACAAGGTAAAAACAGGAAACAGACTTAAAGGTCAGAGAGGATTTCACTGTCACAGTTAGTTTGATGCTCAGGTGAAAACTGAAGGTTTGCTCCAAGCGTAGGTATCAGCCAGCTGATCAGCAGATGACAAACAGGTGAGGTTGATTGCTTCAGATGTGCACAGGAGGAGGGCGAGAATCCTGGAAAGATACCGCCCCTGGAAGGTAAGGCATGGTTAGTGACTCACACACACACACACACACACACACACACACACCTTCATACAGAGAGAGAGAGAAATTGCAGAGATGCACTGAAGGACTGGAGGACCATCACAACTTACAAACATGGTAAAGTTTTTTGTATTTAAATGTTTCATTACCTGTGGAGTCTAGAAAAAAACCCTGTTGATTCTTATAAAAGGTAGTAAGTGATATTAATAATATGGTGAATAATTAATATGGTTGAGCTGCATTATTTATAGATTTAATTCAGCTTCAATGCACTAAATCATGTAAAATTTTTCATTCGTCTGTCTGTGTTTTGATAAACCCGTTATTGGTTTACCAAAGCATACTTAGTTAGAGCAGTCTTGCTCAAACTTTTTCTTCTAACGCCCACTCTCCCCATTTTTTTTGTGACTCATTAATTTGGCTTCAGTGAGCCAAATTTAATTTTACTTAAATGTCAGTGGAACAGAATTGTCAAAATTAAAATAAGTAAATAAAATAATTCAAGTTAGTTTGACTTCGTATTTTTCACCTGGTTGTCCATGCACTACCTGCAGTGGCTCTGTGCCTCACAGTTTGAAGATGACTCGATAGTGGTAAGTACTAAATGAGATCAAAAATCTCCGAAGACAGCTTTAGGGTTAGGGCAGAAAGCTACAGTTAGGACGACTTTGACCTCAGAGGGTTAAAGCAAGTCTTTTTATACATTTTTATTCTGGGGCTGCTCTGAAATATCTTTGGATGATGGGAGGCCAGTCTCTGACTGATAGTATTCCATTGTGTGTTTTTCTATCCAGGTATACTTTTACTGCATTGGCAATGTGTTTGGAATTATGGTCACTGTCAGATACAGATACTGTCCATCTGCTGCACGCCTGTTACCACCTTTTTTGCACTTCACAGTTTTCTCACATTTTTGAATGCACACTACAGATATGCAGATATGAGTTTTTGGCTAATAGCTCTTTGGGAAACCCCTTATTGGTGCAAAATATTAATATTATGCCTGTCAATCTGTTATCTGTTTCACGTTTTTGGACACATCTAAATAGAGTTGAACAAACTGTTTGCATTTGCATCCAGCAGCTAGAAACAAAATTCCTAAAAATACAATTGAAAACTGGTTCTTTTTTAAGTTATCTGTTATATTTAGACACAACGCTGGTTCATCCCCTGGGTTAGCGGCCTTGTTTATGCTCGGATAAAAAAGGTTGAGCTTATAACACCGCTTAAGGAAATGTTAAGCGGCTTAACAAACAATAAAAAAAACAGTCCTTTGAAAATAGCCAGGTACAAGGACTGGACTGAAAATGAGTGAAAAAGCAGCCAATTTCCAAAAAGAAATTTTGAAAGACCTTCAAAAAAGGCTAAAGAACTACTGCTCAAAATCATCTAAAAAACATTCTGGGCAAAAAAAGTTTGACACCTTGGAAACAAAAGATATAATAATACATTAATTGCATAATTTTCAGTTGACACTGTTTTCAATTAATAGCTAAACCCTCTAAAACCCAGAGTAGACAAACCGTTTGGCAAAAATCAGACATAACACAAGACCTCTGGGGCTCTTCAGGGCTTGCCAGATTTGTTCATAAACCTCAGTCAGATGGTGTAGTCAGTGCTTGTGAATACTGTGAATACTGGCTGCTTGTGGAGTTTACAGAATGCAAGTTATTGTTTTGGAACGATAGCGAAGCACAAATTACTTTCTTTTGACTCAAAATCATTACATCATGTTAATGTACAGTCTTATGCTTTATGAGTGCCTGAAAACTTAAAACACAATTATGTGCATTTACTCTGTAATTTAGAATATTTTTTTTTCCTTATCCAGGTAAGTTATCCATATGTAGAAATTTTTTCAGAGATGACTTAGCAGAATAAAAGTTCCAAAAGTACAACTTAGACTTCTTAATTATCTGCTCCCCTGTTGCAGCATATTAATAGAACATAAATCGAGCATATGCTGCAGATACCACAACAGGCTGCTGTGTTCATTAGCAATAAAAATGTTGGACAGGTATTTCTGATCTGGCAAAACATAATGTGGTATGCTACATTACACTGACTGTAGATACTTCTGGGGAAGATGGATAACTGCACTGACATGGACAGAGGTGATACAAATTGTGATGAGAACAATCACTCGGCTTGACTTTGTCCATCTGGTTGTTAGCAATTACAATGAGATTGCTGAGGCCCAAGGACAATCGCCTTCTCCCAGTTGGAGGCAATATTTAACGTCAGCTTGAGTGCACAGAAATAACTGACTGGCTTTGGATTCTTGAGCCTCCCCACTGGCTTGAGATCAAATCGCACTAGAGCTTTCATGCTCAGGTCTCCCCTACTCTGTTTCACAGTCTACTTCCTACTGTGCAAATCAGTGGAACAAGACAGAAAGAATTCCAGTGTGTGCAGTGCCCTATGGGCAGAACTTTGTGCCATCAGAAGCTGAATTTGAATAAGTTATATTCGAATTTGAATTGCTCCGATTGAATCTGAATTGATCAACTTGAATGAAAGCTTCTAAAACTGAATTTGAAT
>VVHJ01060832.1:23732-42502 GCA_015107715.1 Tylochromis polylepis | reverse complement strand
GTGTTCTTTGGACTTCATGGTGTTGTTGCTCCCAATATTCTCTTAGACAACCTCTGAGGCCGTCACAGAGCAGCTGTATTTGTACTGACATTAGATTACACACAGGTACACTCTATTTAGTCATTAGCACTCATCAGGCAATGTCTATGGGCAACTGACTGCACTCAGACCAAAGGGGGCTGAATAATTATGCACACCCCACTTTGCAGTTATTTATTTGTAAAAAATGTTTGGAATCATGTATGATTTTCGTTCCACTTCTCACGTGTACACCACTTTGTATTGGTCTTTCACGTGGAATTCCAATAAAATTAATTCATGTTTGTGGCTGTAATGTGACAAAATGTGGAAAAGTTCAAGGGGGCCGAATACTTTTGCAAGCCACTGTAACTATTAGCTTCCTGCTAGTTATTCAATCATGTGCTTTCTTACAAAAAAAAAATTTGTTGACCTTTATGTCATTCGTACACAGTATAAAAGATAGACGTGGCTACTGTGACATCACCTTTTGGTTTCTGAATTCCCATTTTGAAGCCTTGAGATGAGCATTTCTTTTGTTTCCATCATAGCTGCTAAAAATGGATGTGACAAGAAAGGGTGTGTCCTGTGAAATGGAGCACTCATCAGCTGGTGTTTTCTTAAGTTACAGTACATCAGACTTCTCAAGGCCGCCGTAAATATCAGGGCTAGCTTGCTAGCATTAGCTGATAACTAAGAACTCCACTATATGGACACTTTTAGCTTAAAAAAAAACTATGTAAGCTAAAGTTGAAGCTTTAAAATAGTGGGTGGATGACATCACAGTCCCTACATTCATTCTTTTACATATAGTCTAAGCTGCTGTAGTCTTAGCAGGGTTAAAACATTTGTTAATATTTGTAAACCAATTTGTGGAATCACAAATTATGGTTAAGTTTATGGAATTTGAAAAACAAGCTATAAAGCTTTGGGTAATAACATTCACTGCTAGGTTTATTAGCAAAAATAGATGCATTTTAGACTGTTACACTAAAGTCATAACAGTAGAAGATTATTTTAAGACTGCATCATATTGAAAAAACAAATTAGGGCCTATTTTTTCCTACAATATATTCATTGAATCATATTAATTAAAATGGACTGAATGTATTGAGCACTGAAAGATAAACTAACACACTGGTTTTGGTGTTACACTGTAAATTCACAAAATTATAGAACGAGCCTCAGCCTTAAATGTTTATACTAATAAACAGAATAAGCGTTGCCACATATATTAAAGGTTTTCAAGGTATTGTGTAACCCTTTCAAATCATCAACTGTTATTTCAACTTTTGCATCACTACTGCAAAGGTTTTAAACCACTGACCTCAACTAACCAGCACTCTCCCGAGCTTTCTGCTCCCATTTTAACTGACTGCACTGTTCAAATGAGCTCGACCTGACTCAACCTGCTGCACCCCACTGAGGCCACTCATGAATATTTTAACAGAAGTTTGCTTATTGCACAATGAACTGTTTTCCCCACTGCTTGGAGCCACATACATGCAGGCGCTCATGCATGAAGCCAAGCGAGTATACGCACACATGCACACACACACACACACACACACTGTAATTTGATGACTTTAGATGCTAATGAGCTGTTGTGGTGTTTACCCGACACGCATGGTGGGTGTCGCATGGGGGCATCGCTGCCTGTTTTTAATGATGTTTATTTGGCACACGTTTGAGGAGTGAATGAAGGGGATGAGGGGCGTGTGTGTGTGTGTCTGTAACTGACTGGCAGATGTTTAAGATGAAGGAGGGAACTCATCCAGCAGATATCTCCGGCAGATAACTGAACATGCCACGACCCGGTGTTCGAATGAGGAAACACGAGTGGCACTTTGTGTCTGTGCCGTTTGAGTTTTTCACTGACATGCTCTAATTGTTATTCTCTTGTCTTGCTGATTGTTGAAGCGTGTTTGACTCTTTTGAACAGAAACAGATTTGTTAGGTTATCAAAGGGCAGGTTTCAACTTGCATTAATGTTTCTGTTAAGTGGACCAAAATCTCTGAGCAATGTTTCCAGCACCTCGTTGAATCTCTGCCATGAAGAATTAAGGCAGTTCAGAAGGTGAAAGGGTCTACAACAACGTACCAACAAGGTGTATCTCACAGTGAGTGAGCCAGTGAGTGTATCAAAGATGGTCAGAAACATACTTTTGCCACTAATGGTTTGTGGACTACAAAACCTCAAGTATAACATTTTGGCTATCACTATCTTGATTTTTTCAGAGCCAGAAATGATCATTGTGAATGACCATGGTAGACCTGATGACATTGTTATGCTTTTCAACATAAACTTTATTTGTACACTTTACGGTTGCTGTCTACACAGTTGGCTGCAGCTCTCCTGCTGCCAGCCACACATCTTCACAACAACCCAAACACAGGACCCTACACCGCTCTTAAGTGGGCAGGGCATGATTGTGATGCCGCGCAGGTGCGTCCGCCTTCCCTGCCATAGCACCGCCGACTACGCCCCACCACAATCATATTTAGTGGAAAAAGTGGAGTCCTAAGTTATTAGCAAAAACTTGGTAGCGTGGTTAATATGGTGCATCACACAGATAGAGATACCTGATAATATAGTCCAGTCATAGTCCTGCGGGAGCTAGATTTTATCCCAGTTTCTACCAGCCAAGAGGCAGGGTACCTATCTGATCTTCAAGACCTCACAGTCTCTAGCCCTGTCTCTCTCTGTTCTCTTCTCTTTCCGCTAACCACCAGTCTGCCCCCCCCCGAGCCTGGTTCTGCCAGAGGTTTCTTCCTGTTAAAAGGGAGTTCTTCATTCCCACTGTTGCCAAGTAAGCGCTAACAGGAGGTTGTCTGATTGTTGGGGCTTTCTCTGTATTATTGTAGGGTCTTTACCTTACAATATTTCAATGAGGAAAGATCACTTGGAAGAATTGAACATGATTTATTGAAAAAATTAATGTGTTTGGCAATTAGACTCTGATGACCCATCATGGCAGAATGAAATCCCAGCGGTGATAGGATTTGGGACAAGACACCCCACCCAGAATTTCTCCTATGTGATCAGACTGACAGTCTCCCATTGTAGTACAGCCCAAAGGTGTTCTACTGGCAGTTCAGGTCTGGTGACTGGGTAGTGTGGGTTCATAAAACCATTTGAAATGATTTTGGTGATTTTCATACTTTGAAGTTAGCCATTAGATGATGATAAGCTGTAGCCATAAAGGGATGCTCATATCAGCAACAACCATCAGATGCAGTAAGCTGTGGAATTCACAAACCATGACTGATTGGGCCAAAGAGTGCCATGAAAAAGGTCTCCGCACTATTACACCACCAGCAGCCTATGTGAACCTAACTTGCTGTAGCCTCATGTGTTTCCCAGTTGTACATTGTGAAAAGCTTTCCTGCTCACCAAAGTTGTACAGACTTGTTTTCCGAGTCACCGTATGCTTTTTGGTTAACTCCAACCACTCTCAGCTCTATCATCTTTCCTGTCAGCAAAGCTGCTGTTTGCTGGAAGTCACTGACATCCCATTTTCTCCTCCATTCTGATATTTGATGTGAACATTGAGTACAGCTTCTGAACTGTGTCTGAGGGAGTTGCGCGTTGCATTGCCCTTGCATGATTTGCTGATTGTGTGAAAACATGAGAATAAGCAGGTGAGCATATATGCCTGATGAGCAATAATTTTGTAGTTCAAAACTTTTCTATAAGAAACAGTCAGTGCCTTGGAGAGAAGAGCATCTTTTTGCACATCACATCTAAGGTCATAGCCACCTGACAGAGAATCTCTTTGTGAGGGTGTTTGTGTGTGTATTTGTTATACAGTGTGCCACTGCTTGTCACCAGAAAAACACTGGAAAGGCTGATGAAAGCTGCTGGTTGCTGGCACCTTAATTTCAGTTGTCCTCCAGAAGGACAACACAGGATCCGTGTGTGTGTGTGTGTGTGTGTGTGTGCGCTCTGACAGAATATAGATGGTTGATGTCAACACATGTGACTCTGCTGAGTGCAAGAAATAATAACCGGTTTCTGTTGGGATGTTTTAAATGTGATCACATTTACAACACCATTTAAAGGTGCAATAGAATTTTTCTATTTTTATTTCAGTCAGTCTTTACAGTGAAAGGTGTCACAAACAGTCAGTAGATTTGCCAAGTCTTCTTTTAGACTGCTGGAGTTACAGCTAGTAGAACACATTTGTGTAAATGGATCAGTTGCACTTGTAGGCTATTTGTCACCAAATATACCCATACAGTCATAGAGTCACACATGAATGTATTACAAGTTTCAGAGCTCTAATGTGCAGCTGTCATGTTAGAAATAAACTGTAACACCAAGTAGAAGAGTAGCAAGTACAGGAAACATCATGAAAGGACAGGCATGTACCACCGGCAGATAGAGGAAGTGGCTGACATCCAGAAATCCTAAAAGCTGGACTGAAAGACAGCACAGAGGCACTAAACATGGCAGCACAGGAACAAGCTCAAGATCCATGACCACAAGATCCATAAAGGCTCTGGTCTACCACACCAGGCAAGATTCAGCACATCCAGCACATAACAGCAGGGTGCAAGATGCTAGCAGGCAGGGCAAACATGGAACGCCATAACCAAGTGGCCGGCATAGTATACAGAAACATCTGTGCCGAATATGGCCTGGACGTCCCGAAGTCAAGATTATGTAAGCCTTCCAGATACAGATGGCTAACTCATTCGGACATAGTAATAGTGGACAACAGGAGGATGAAGGCTGTAGTGATAGATGTAGCTATACCAAGTGATAGCAACATCAAAAAGAGGAAACACGAGAAGCTCAAGAAATACCAAACGCTGAAAGAGGATCTCGAGAAAATGTCGAGTGTGAAGGCAAGAGTGGTCCCAGTGATAACTGGAGCACCTGATGACCCCCCCCCCAAGCTAAGTGAGTGGCACCAGCAGATCCCAGGAACAACATCCGAGATCTCTGTCCAGAAGAGCGCTGTCCTAGGAACAGCTGAGATACTGCGCAGGACCCTCAAGCTCCCAGGACATTTCCAATCCTGATTTCAAATCCTCTTCAGAGATTCTAGTTTCCAAATCTTTGATTTGTGCATTTAGCTTATAATGTGAACACACTGATGAGCAGGATAGAAACACATTTTAAAACTCAGAGGTGCTGCCCTTTATTAAAACAGCTCCTTTTCATCATTATTTCTGCAGGTGTTTGTGAGGGTGTAATAAGTAAATTATATTTTTTGTTATTATGAAACAATGACATGGCTTTTTAATTGGCATGGCAGACCTTCCTCTACATATGTTTCTGGGAAAACAAACACATGGCAGTTCATTAGTTTGCAGGAGAAGTGGTGCACCTGTTTCCTCTTAAAGTATGAGCTAATTTAGCAGCTTTTTTTCCATACTGGCCTCTTTGAACTAAGGAAGCCAGATGATTGAGATAAAAGAACACCTGAGCCTTGTAGTCTGTTTCTTCATTTTATGCCACAATTAGTGAAGATGAACTGGAATTTATGGTTGTTTTTAATTTTCTCTGCGTGACTGAGTCTTTGTGTCTTTTTTTAAGCTGATACAAAGAAAAATCATTTATCTTAGTCTGTAGGAAATTTCCAACAACCTTAGTGTTCCCACACTTTCCACCTGTTTTGTCTCACTCGAGTCATATTAAATATCCTCCTGAAAATGCAGGCATTTTATGTATTCAACTTACAAGACTGAAACAAAGCAGCTAATTGAGTCCTTTTAAATATTTGCTTTAGTTTAATCTCCAATGCCGGTGTGGCCACAGGCAGGAAATGAATCAAAATTTTTAAAAAAGGTGAAAGACATGTGAAGCTCATCCGATAGTACAGTAAAGGGGAAAAAAACAGTCAGGAAAGACAGCAGATGTCAGGCAAACATCTCCTGAGTGACTTTGCAGCAGAACTCCAGCGCAGACTCTGCATTATATGATTCCTGTGCACTCGATTGACAAATTAAAGCTATTTTCCCCCTGCCATTTGTGGCAGGCAGAGGCAACTTTGAGTTCCCATTCCACTTTGTCCATCTTGTTTTTCCTCTCATCTCTCAGAGGCTCCTCAACCCCCATCTCACTTCATCTTCTCCCATCGTCTCATTTCTTTCTTCCGTTCAGACACTCAGAGTTATTTCCCAAGCTTTTTGCTGTCTTGATTTTTAATTACAAAGTCTTTTGAGTGGGAGGGTTGCGGTGCGTCCGAGGTTGAGGTAATCATAATGTGGTTATTCATGTCACATCTAAAGGAAGGAAAGGGAAAGGTGGAAGTAATTGAGTCCATGGCAGTTGCAAGCACCTCTGCTACTGCCAGAGAGTAATGAGCGCAAGTGTGGTGGAGGCTTTGTTTGGATGTTTATCAGTCTGTCCATCCGCTTGTTTGTTTACTTGTCTATCACGGTGATTGCAGAAGGAATTAAAGTTGCTATGTGCAGTGCTTCTGAAGATACTACATAAAATGTGAAGGCTTGGAAAAGATGCTTCAACAGGACACATCAACAGAAAGAGTAATTTTTTTTTTACAGTTGTTATACTAATTATGTGCTAAAAATAGTTACAGACCAAGCCTGTGTAATTAACACCAACAAAAGCTCCTCATGAGCCACAGATAATCATTGTTTTAGAATTGATAAAATGGCATATAGCTGCGAAGTATGAACAGAGGTGACAAAAGTACAAACATTTGTGACTTTAGTAGAAGTGCAGATACTAAAAAAAAAAGTCTTTTGTCAAGCTAACAGAACCTCAGGTCATTTTAATATCATGAACTATATCATAAAATAATATTAATGGGAATAAGTGGGAATACAAACTTTATTTCAGCTTAGATTCAAATTCTAATGAATATACTGAATGTACTGCCTTCCCTTCTCTCTCACTGCCTCCTAACATGCCTTCCCCCTTTTTTCTTTCTTTGTCTTCAGCCAACAGTAGCACAGTTTCCACCAGGACCCTGTTGGCCAAAAGTACTGGAGGCAGTCATTGTTAACCTGGCCCTCGACCGCTCTGATTTGGAAACCTCATTCTCTATGTGTTTGATTTTACACCATGCCCCTTCCTGACACCACCACCCTATCTATTGAACCTTTGACCAGTTATGTGCCAAAAAGTGATATCCAGTGTTTCTGTGTGTATTTTATGTCTAATATCTTTGCTTATATTGGTAACTAGACTACGGTCCACAGGGTTGACAAAGGAGTTATATATAAAATAAAGGACTTACCTGTTTTGCAGGGGTCTTTATGACTACATTAGTGTGTTTGGGCAACTTAAAATATCTTTAGCGAACACTGATGTTACATTTGTTGCAATTTCGGCTGTTCTCTTGGCCAGATCTGTCTTGAAAGAGATGTCAGTGAATTTTTTTTCACCAGGATAAATAACGGATATATAGAGGTGACTTTGCCAAAAACTGACTGCAACTTCCACCTTGTCACAGGAGTGTTCTTTCTGGGTCAAAATGGCTTGATATCATTCACGAGAGATATAGTTGACAGATTATAGGCCAACAAGTCATTTACAGCAGTTTAAATGCCATCAATCATTTTTCAGCAAATACCAGACAATCACTTTTTCATGTGACACAAGCAGATTGACTGGGTGAGATATTTATATTAAAATGTAGGGAAGAAATGTGAAAAAGTTGTCAGAAAAAAATTCCTCAAGTTAAGTTCATACCTCTGAGAATGAACTTGGCCATTGCTCCTAATGATAAATTAAATTTATGGATATGGAGAAGCAGTTTCTGCATGTAGCTTTAATAGGGTAAATCTGAGTTTTTGCATCTGCCTACATTTCTGGGGTATTCCTGCTGCTCTCTGCCATTCTCAGTTTCATCATTGCTCCTCTGATCCAGTGATCTTCTTACCTGCCTCCTCCGCGTCAATCAGTTTCTGATCCACACTCTTTAAGCCTTATTGCTATTCTGTCACTCTGTCTTTCAAGTCGTCATTCGTGCAACCCTCCTCCACCTCATCCTGGATGTTCCAGGATTCTGCTAACTCTACTCCACCGCCAACTAGTATTATCTAGACTCCTGGGTCCTGTCCTATTTCATGCCTTTGTTTTGCTATGTTGCTAATCGCCAGAATACTTATACTAATTACCCATGTGCACCAGTAACGTTCTCTACATTCAAATGATTCTGGGATGTCTCCTTATCAAAATAAAACTAGAGATCATACAAAACACTGCTGGTTTTACCTATAAAGCTGTAATCCATGTGGAGGATACTGTGCATGGCAACAAAGGAGTTGCCTCCTTAGTGAACACAGAAATATTAAACCACCAAAGGGCATCCCTAAACACAAATCTTCAACTAAGTTAGAATATAAACTGCAAAAATAAAAGTCTTCCACACTTAAGTCAATTTGAACATGCCTGCATAGTGTCCCCAGATCGTCTGTGTGCAAGCCTTTCAGCAACAAAGAAATGGGTATTGATCATTTTATAACTGTGTTCCCATTTGGAAATTACCTCTCTGTCCTGAAGTTCTTCAAGTTTGGGGAAAATAACTTTCCAGTGCTTTCAAACTGCCATCAGTTTGTCTCTAAAATAAAAGGTGAATGGAGCGAGTGACGTTACTTCTGCATAGAAGCCAAACCACGCAATTCAAGCATTTTAATGTCTGCATGCAGTTTTGCTCTTGAACAGTTGCGAGTGCTTCCAGTCTGTTTAAATTACTCCACTTGTCGGGAGTGTACATTCTCAATATTTAAACCTATTGTTTGCTCAATGTGGCTTAATACACTTGACTTTCATATGTGACATACAGGTCAAAGCCTAGCTTTTTGGACTTGGTGTTCATTAGTTAGGCTATGTTATTTCAGTGAGCTATGTGTTTAGGTCTAAGTAGGCACCAAAGTATTGAGATGGGGTACGGGTAGATTATGGTTGGGGCTGAGCATGCCCTTTGTGTAACGCAAGACACATAATTTATCATGCAAAGCAATGATTGTTGCATGCTAACTTTAGCGCGGAAGGTTCTGCATCCACTTGTTTACATGACCACTTCACGTTCACTTAAATGGTGCTGCTTTCCATGTATCATTTATAATGGAAGATGGCAGCATACTAAGCCTGGTAGAAGGTAGAGGATGGTACCAACTGGCAATATATGTGACTTATAACTGATAATGATGCCTAGTCAGTGGGTCTGATTTGAGTGCCATATCAGGCACAAGTGCTCATTTTATTAAAAACTTTGTAGTCTTACTCTTCTGCCAAACTTTAAGTCAGATTGCGACCGTCTCTACCATTGTAGCATCTCTCCCCTGCGTTCGTCTCCATTATTAAAGTTTCTTTTTTTAATGTAGTGGCATGACCCTGAACTCTTCCGATTCTCAAGTGTGATCATCTTCATTATTCCTGTTTTCAGGCTCTAGCCCAAAGGGTCTTTTGAGCTCTGCTACGTGCAGCCTTGAAACAACTTTATTGAGCAACTCAGGTGTTCAAGTTAAACTTTAAAATCACCTCTTATTTGTCATTGCAGAACCTTTTCATCATCTTTGGTTTTTATTTGTTTTGATTCCACTTCCTTCCGTGAACTTTTTGCCATCCCTACCACAGCGTTTGTTACGATCAATGATCCCTTATTGCTCATTCTCTTTCATTGCTGCAGTCTCACCTTTTGTTAGTCTTTCATTGCTTTGGTTAGGAAGTAACTTTCCTTTTTAGAAGTTCCTGCAACGTCTCAAATTATTGGGATAATGATTTATTGATGTTAAAACTGCTACTCTCTGCACCTTTTGAGCAGATTTTTTTGCTCTTTTGTGTCACAAATAAATCCTTAGTCAGGCCTAGACTGCACAGAATGGTCAGCTAATTTCACCCGTCTCAGCAGCACTCTAATACACACTGTACTCGTGATAGTGATAAATTATCTAATCCTGAGAAGACCAACATTTGTCTTGCCCCTGTGGGTGCCAGATGAGACAATCAACCCGTCATATTTACGTCTGTATTGTGATTTAGTGAAGAGCATGCTGCTCACTTGGAACTGCTTACCTTCATCATTATGTCTCTTTTGGATGGTAAGCATTTGTCTGTGCCAATGTAAATATGTATAATAGAGAGCCACTGCTATTTTTGAAATAGTTATTTATCTTCTTTATACCCAGCAAAATCCATCTTCCTCACCTACACACCTCATCCTCAGATGTTTGTGCAGCCCTAAAACAGGATTAACTACTTCAACATAAGTATAATGTTTAAGTTATATATTCCTTTTGTAATCTAAAACTAATATCTCTGTCATTTGTCCAGTGGATTTTGAATTGCAATCACTACCTCTTATTGCCACTTGATGGCAGTCTCAGAACACAGCAGGACTTGGTTAGCCTTGCTCATGCCAGAATACTGTATATGTACTGCATATTTCTATTTGCACTTCTTACAAGTGCCTGTAGTATCAGTCATGTAGGCAATCTGTCCACTGGCTCACTAATATATGAATAATTCTGGATAAAAGTGGAAATAATAAACTCTTTAATATCCCCTTCTTTTAAATATCTACTACATATTCTGAAACATGTTTGTTCCTACAGTACATGCATAATGCAGCATCAAGTTGCTGTCACATTCATGAATCGAATCCGGAAAGATTCACCTTGACCTGACTATGATCTGAAAACTAAGTTTTGTTTTCAAAGAACATTTCTGCTCTGGCTGTTAACTCGTCATTGTGCAGCTGAACACTTTGAAACACTGCATTGCTGAAAAAGGCACTCAGTGAAGTTGAAGTTCAAGCACTGAAAGAATATGAAATGCTGATAAAGGGCGAGTGATGAATAGCTCTGAGAAGGTCGGGTAAAAATGGAAGCGCTAAGTGAAATTAGCATCATTGAAGGGTTAAAAACTGAAAGATGGTGCAAATTTTGCATTTAATGTAAGATGCGTGACGAAGAAAACTAGAATATGCGTTAATGATGTTTGAGGACCTGAGAACTCAAAGGGTTTGAGAGCCATAGGAGGGTAATTCTAAAGACATAGCTGCCAAAAAACATCTGTTGATAATGAGAAAATGCTGAAAAGAGTCCCATTTAAAGTCCCCAATAGCATGTGTTCAATCCAGTGAAGACTGAATGGCATGTAAGCACTAAAAGCAAAAGATGTGAAGAGTTTTGTCTTTAATTCAAATCTATGTCAGCTAGAATGTAAGACCTGGAAAAGACTTGAAGTGTAACTGCTGAAACCAGAATAGAAGAAAACAAGGACACTGTTAACAGCTGATGGCTTTTAGCATGTTAGACAACTATTTGTTTGGACAGTTGGCTCTTCCTTTTATTGATCAGATGACGTGATGCGTCGCTGCATCGTGCACCAGCCTCTGTCATCAGTATCACTCTGTCATCGGTTTTTATTTCTACACACCCTGAACATGTGTCCGTCTCTGCGCTGACCATCAGGTCGCTGCTCCGTCCCGACGGTCGCACTTGTCTTCTTACAAGGCTCCGGGTTACCATAGCGACACGACGTGGGTGAAGAAGCGAGTGAACCAGCGAGTGTTGAAGATGAAGATGAAAGGAGGTAGAAGGCTGTAATCAGATTGTCTCCTTCGGTCCTGCCTCTGATCCATCTTTTCGCCTCCACCGGCCCACGTCCCGCACAGCCAAACCCACCACCACATAAATCACAATTGGCCACAAGTCACCTCTCATTGCAGCAGCCAACCACAGATCCACAGGAGAAGGGGGTAGTGAGAGAAGGTGGAGGGGGGAGAGGTTGCATTTAGACTTGGCCATGCCCAGACTCAGGCTTGTGGGTTGGGGGCGGGGGGTGTTTAGTAGCCCTCGGTCCACCCCATTTCCACAGTCAACTTCGAGAAGGTCCACGGCTTCTCTACTGATATGGTTTCTTACAGCGTGGTCAAATGAAGATGGATTGGGGGTTAATGGTGTAATGATTCTGTTTTACAGGCAGCCTGCTGGCACTTCTCTCAGTGAAAAGCCACGCTAAGAAGGCTACAGCCTGAGGGACCGAGGGCCTGTTTCTTCCTCCGATTTTTCCTTTCTCTAACTTCTAAATCTGTGTAGCACTTTTCTCACTGCTTCAATTCCTTAACCCCACGTTGTTCCCCCTCCTCTCCCTTCATCCCGAGTTTCTGCCGCTAATCCCGTGGGTTATTAAAGAACATAAAAAAATAAAATAAAAGTTTCAGCGGTCGAGGCAGAACCAGTGAAGTGCTTCATAATTAGAAAACGGCTCATAATTACAGCGTGGTCACGGGCTGTTAGCTCACTCACTCAGCTGCCCTGCGTGGGATGGTGGCCTCCCATGATGCCTGTTTGTGTATATGTGTTTGTGTGTCAGCCTCCCTCAGAGAGGTCAGGCTGAAGCTGAGAAGGATAGCAGATGCGCTACCCCCGACTTCCTATACTCCAGCTGGGTGCTCTGCCAAAACAACATAAGCCTCACTCAAGGAATGACAAACATGTACATTTTGGAATATTTTGATCACACCTCTGTTTTTTCTTCAGGTCCACTGAGCAAACTATTCTTTCACATGTCTGTGAAGATTCTCAGTCATCCAGGTCATGGTAGTCTAAGGAGCTTGGAAAGAAAAGCGTCTGGACTTCTCTAAGTTTCTTGAAGACGTTTCACCTCTCATCCGAGAAGCTTCTTCAGTTCTAAGAGCAAATGGTGGAGAGTCCCAGATTTAAAGCCTTATGGGAGCGTCTCCCAAGAGGGTCATGGACCCACCATTTGCTCTTAGAACTGAAGAAGCTTCTCGGATGAGAGGTGAAACGTTTTCAAGAAACTTAGAGAAGTCCAGACGCTTTTCTTTCCAAGCTCCTTAGACTATTCTTTCACATGTTTGTAGAAGCAGTCTGCATGCCTATGTGCCGATTTTATACACTTTCCATGGCCACCACGAAAGAGACTGGAACACCTGAATTCAATGATTTGGATGGGTGAGTGAACACTTTTGGCAATACAGTGTACTTTCTAGTGTGTTCCCTCCCCCATCCCTGTGACAATAGGCTCAAACTCTTCCACAACTCTGAATTGGATAAGCAAAATGGATAAATGATGTGAAAAGATGAGAGAAAAAAGGAAACAAAGCACTGGTTGGAGCGCCAATATTAGGTTCATGTAACACACATGGCATAAGGCTGTTGCAGAGTCTCGGGTTTGAATCCTCTAATTAGTATCTCTTAAGCTTATCAATTAACACAACTTATTTTTTGTAGTGTCTAATTTAAAAAAGTGGCTTCATGGTTTAAGATCACAAGATAACCCTACAGAAATGAAATTATTATTCTGGGTGTTTCCTAAAATAGTAAAAGTGAACTTCTGTTTCCTTTGTAACGTCACCTTAACCTACTTTTTTTTTTTTAATTTTTACCTGCACTGAATATATCCAAATAATTCTTTTTGTTATTTGAATATATTCAGTAGATCAAGTTTTGAATTAAGTGAGTGACTGAGTTAGACTCCCGTTTGGCCTTTTTAAATGTTGTGAAATATTACATGGGCTGCTGCCATGTGAGCCATTTACCCACACTGCTTGCCAGAAGGATGCAGACGGCGCCCTCTCGGTCTCCACGGCCACCCCTCGCATGAACGCTGGTTTCTGTGTCTGCCATTTGGCCTCCATCCCCTCCCATGATACCCGAGCATGTTAGTGACAATGGCCACAAGAGTGGAAAGTGGACATCTGGTGCACCTGTCCACACTCATACAGACTCTACAGCTCTCACAACTCCCGCTTCAGAGAGAGCACACTAAGGGTGTGTGTATGTGTGTGATGATTTGGCGGTCATGCGTGGTGAAGCTAGGGATCATTGAGACCTGACTACTGACTCGCCAACCAACTGGCTGACCATATGGATAGAAACTACTCCCCTCCTCTCTGTTCTCACTCCTTCTTTTCGCCTCTTCAGCCCCACCCATCCTGCCTCCCGCCACGCTCCCCACCTGCCCAAGTATTCCTCCTTGCAGTAGCACTCCTGCTGACTTGCCCATTCTTTTTAATGAATCATTGGGTTCACCTGCACCAGAGTGGAAATTCCACCCTCGTCATCCCCCATGTGTCACACTGGATTTTATTTCCTGCTCCTGGTGGAGATTTAGAGGGACAGGCAGGCGTGTGATGCATGGAAACTATTAGATGACATGAGATTTTAATCATTCCCTGCTGAAGTGCGGCTGTTGCTTTAACAAATGATAATGTAGGGGAGAATAGAGTTTCAAACAATTTTTAAAAGCTGTCAGTTTTTATTTTTTCTTTTAAAGAATGCTGGCCCAGCAACACTGCTGACCCTCTGAACTACAGTCCTTAACAGCAAGTACCACATTAGCTTTTTTCATGAAGTACATATTAAAGTATATACTTTTTTTTTTTGTCTTTACTGAAAAAATGAAGTTCAAGAAGTCCGAGAAGATTTTTTACTAAAATATTACTCATTACAAAAACAACTATTCATTTATTATTATCAACTAAAGGGAAAAACATGAGCACTTTTTATTGGTGAATTAAATGGAGATGAACAAAACCTATTTATATTTTCTGTAATGGTTGTACTGTCCTCATGCAAACTTTTTTCTGTGCCCACAAAAATACTTCTTTTACATTGGTGAAATTATCAAGGCTGAGGTTAGTGTGGATGGCAATACAGTCATGTGAAAAAGAAAGTTTTCACAGGACTCTGTGCAGTGCTGTGAAAAAGTACATACCATGGGCCAGTAGCTTGTAGAGCCACCACTAGCTGCAATAACTTTCAATAATTATTTTCTGTTTATCTTTATCAGTCTCACATCTCACTTTTTTGGCTTGCAGGCATTCAGTTATGCATAGATTGATATCAGCATGTCAGGTTGAGGTCTGAACATTGACTGGGCCACTGCAACATCTCGATTCAGCCATTCTGTTATAAATTTGCTAGAGGGCCTGGGATCATTGTCCTGCTGCATGACCTAATTTCACTCAAGCCTTAGCTGTTGGAAAGATAGTCTCACATTTGACTCTAGAATACGTTGGTTTACAGAGGAGTTCATCTTTGACTCAATGACTGTAAGGTGACCACATCATCAGAAACGTCTTCACTTTACAAACCTAAGCTGCGCTGCCATGTTCATTTTAGAGAAAAGAGGCTTCCTCCTTGTCTACTTGCCTTTTGCTGATTGTACCATCATGAGCTTTAACGTTTAACATGCTAACTGAAACCTTTACAGTCTGACATGTAGCTCCTGGGCTTTTTTTCACTGGTACTGTGAAAAATTTCTTCACCCACATCCCTGGACTGGATAAGTGAAAGAAAATGGATCCCTATATTTTTTAAGGAATAAAAAAATACAGAAAAGCTGAATTTCTGAAGTCAACCTCGACATTACACCATGGAGCCAATAAAGTGGTGAGAAGCTATGCAATTACTACTACAGAAACACTGTTTGTACTCATTTGAAATCACAGTACTTGTGATTTGCAACTAATACATGTAATTCCAGTGTGTAGTTTCAGTCATATGACTGAGACCTAAAGGGCATACACCTTCTAATGCGTTATAGCAAATTAAGGCCAACTCTTGACACTTCCTCTACTCGGGCCAAAGAATTTTAATCCGTTTCCAAGCTAAGGATATAGGACTGAAAGACTGCACAAGGTGCTGTATATAACTACTGTAGATTGCAAAGTCCCTGCCAGAGCTCCACTTTGGTAATGTTGACATATATGTTTTAGAAAATCCCTCTCCCTATACTGCTGCACTGATGAAAGGCTTAGAAGCAGGTTTGATCTGGTTTGGTCAATAACGCTGCTGTTTGGGAAGTGATGGAGAATAAATACTTCAAAGGAAAGTAAGTGCTAATAAGTCAATATTAGCTAACTATGACTTATTACCTAACATTGACTTATTAGCACCACTAGCTTTACTGACTATTTAGGGAGTTTAACATAATTAAATGATCCAAAATGGACAGCTTGGGTTGCTGTGGAGGAACTGTACAGACCTTATTCTTTGCTAGCAGCTGTGAACGAACTGAGTGGCTGGCCACTAGATTACTCAATTCAACAACTAACCAGTATTTGAGCTAAATTAGCCAGCTGAAAGGCAACTTATGATTGAAAATACCATATGAACTTTAAAACAGTAATGCTAACTCACATGAAAACATAAATAATCACTCTGTAGCCCTGCTTTGGTCTTCACTAGCTAACTCATCATATGGTTAATTTTGTTTCTACAGCTTTTATAGAAGCATCATCTGTACTTTCACAGTGAATACAACTGGCCGGACACTTGATGAAAACAGTGAAACCCACAAGTATTAAACAACAGGCTGTTAAAAGCTAAAAGCTACTAAATGTTATACCTCAGGGTAACTGTAAAGTCTCAGTGCGTTTATTAGAAGTGACACTTTCCATAAAACACGTCATTTGGTGTATTTTTACTCTAAAAATATTCAATAGCACATCTTTAAATGACTTGTTAAAACACTGAGCATAGCAAAAAAAGAGGCTAGCTTTGTTTTTGTCTCATGCTAGCTTCAGACATTGCTTCTTATTTAGGCTGCCTTTCATCTCCTGTCCTGAAAGATAAATAATAAATAATAAATAATCAGATATTCCTGCGATGAATGAGTGCTCCTATGGTGCAATCGATAATAAAGTTAGAAAATTTTGTAGTTTTCATACAGTTTAACACAAACAGCTCCCATTGCATTAGCATCTGACTTCTATCCTCTGCTGCTGTGCTGTCTCACACCGCAAAATTTCACCATGTTATTGATTAAAAATCCTGGTGGTGTATGATGAGCTGGCTAAATCTAACAAACCCAACACAAAAATATCATATTCACATCAAAGAAAACCAAGCTGTGGATAACAATACTTCTCTCCTCATCTCCATGCACCCTTCTGTGCCTGTAGGCCTCCACAAATCTCTACCACAGTGATTTCTCTGCCCTTTTTATGACAAAGGTAACAATTAGTGTGAGTCCCAGTCAGCAGTGCTGCCTTCATACTTTACTATCACATCACCCTGAACCTATTCCCTGGCTGCAGTCACACGGCTTTGGCACAATGCTATTACTGAGGCCAGCCCATAGGAAATAGACTGAGAAGAGAGCTTATTGATTGTCTCTGTGTGAGAGCTCGTTGATTTTCTCTCTCACCTGTATCACCTACCTCGCTCTCTCTCTCCTCCCTTCATGTCTGTTGCTTTCTCTCTTCTATCTCCTCACTGCATCACAATCCAAGGTTGCACGTGAGAGGAAAATCAGCCTACAATCATCCAGAAATACGCACACAAAAAAACAAAACTATTGCATTGCATTGCATCCATCTATAGCATTTTTTCCGCCAGGTGCATGCATGCAAAGACACCTGCATCCGAGTGCATACGCCTTATCTTTTCTTGTGCTTAACCTTTTTTGTGGTAGAGAGAAGGAATGTGTGCATGCGTGAAATGATGAGATCAAACCGGCAGTATAGCTCTGCTTGCTATCATTATTAAACCTTTTTGATAAGAGTGAGTGTGTGTGTAGGGGGGAGATGGGAAGCCTGAGAGAAAAGGGAGAAAAAAAATCGAAGCCATTAGGCCTCTCCAACACTTTACCCTGTAGTACTCTGGCTGTATCTTTTTCACGTGGGGAGAAGCTTTTTTGGCATTGGCTGTGAAAAGAGAGTCAATTTATTATCTGCCCTTTCCCAACTAATTCTATTTCAGCGCTCACTAACACACTACTGTTTGATTTACAAGAGGCCATTTAATATTCATACGTGCCCGGGAGACATCAGGCAAGCTCTAGGGAGACAGCTGGAGATTTACTGGCTTTTTTTCTTTTTGCCATTTCTTGCTCGTGTCTATTTGTGATGGGATCGTGAAAACATAAACTTGTTTCATCTGATTCTGATACGATCGTCATTCGCAACTCAATCTCCGTTTTTCATTCTTTCTTTTTGTCTCTCTTTCTCTTTGCTTACATCTATTTCTGCCTTTCAGGTTCTGTTTTCCCGTCCTATGTGTTATCTGAAGCTTTTCTGAGCCACAAGTACAGAAACATATCGCTGATGATGAGATGGAGTCCTTCTACCTCTCCGGCAGGCGTCGTGACACATGCCCTGACTTTTAATGACCTACCCGCTCCTTCAGGGGAGCACACGGGGAACAGACTGGAAACCAAAGAAAATCCAGTATTTCTGAATGTCATCAAAACTAAACAGCAAAATCCTTTAAGGTCTTTAAAGGGAATGTATGTCAAGCCCAACACAAGTGGCTGTGAATGTTAAAGAGGTATCTGCGTGCATTACGCTAGAAAGGGAGAAATGATGGGCGTTCATTTGAGTGCAACCATGAGGCTTCTCTCTTTGTGTGCACGTCATTCTCCTCAGTGTGCATCTGCCTCAAAGGTGGAGTGTGTTTCAGATTGGTTGTTGGTTTGAGGCCCAGATTTAACACTTCTTGTTTGTAGTGGCAGCAGGCACAACCTTTTTCCATGACAGATCCTTATCCACACACCCCCTAACACAAAGACATGCATCGACACAGACACACGGGACTTGGAGGAGAAGCAGACTGTGAGCACAAGAACTCGTGTGCACCATCATCTGCACTATCCACTGGTTTTGTGTGTGTGTGTGTGTGTGTGTATATATATATATATATATATATGATGTGTGTGTGAATCTGTGCGTTTGTGTGTGTGTGTGTATTAGTGAACATTTCTTTTTGAATCTTTGTGTGTGTGCGAATCTTGTCTGGCTGCATAGAGGGGCTGAGGTGAGTGATTGCCTTGTTTCTGTGGGCGGCAAGCTGTGGCG
>VVHJ01060832.1:0-19125 GCA_015107715.1 Tylochromis polylepis | reverse complement strand
ATGAAAATAACAACAAAAAAAAAAAAAAAAAAAAGAAAGGAGAAGAAAAAATTAAAAAAAAAAAAAAAAAAAGAAAGAAAGAAAAGAAAAAGAAAAAGAAAGAAAGAAAATCAAAGTTCTAGTAATACTGCTGGAGGTCTCGAACTCATCACCCCATCATTGCACTCACGGGACTGAGGTTGTCAGCATGCTTCAAACGAAGCAGTTGCTGAATTGTTAAGGTGCCTGAAATGTGCCTCCCCTTACACCCTCTGTGATACTGGGACAATCGATATTTATGACTTTCCTTTTTTTTTTAAATTACAACCCAGCGAGCACAACCTCTTCACAAAGGCAGTTTCCAAGTATGCAAAAAATGGGAATGAAAGCAAGCTTTTCCTTTGTGGGTCTCTTTTAATATGCACATCCAAGTGCATCACCTGTTGCTACGGCACTTTTTGCCTCACCTCAGAGTCTGTCAAACACCTCTGCCGTGTTTTAATGTAATTGACACGCAGCGCAAACTGGTTTGTGTCAGTGATTTTCCTGCCTTCACCGTGAAAGGGATGAAATCTGGCAACACCATTTTTGCCAGGTTACAGTGAAGTCACAGATGGAAGAACTGCTCATGTTTTACACACACAGTATGTAGATACAGGGCATGAAACCTGAAGTGGTGTTTTACATGGTTAGCTACCGTGATTATGCATTGGAAGTATTTCCAAAACTATGCGTGTGACCAACAGCTCAATTCTGGGTCTCGATAGAAATATCAAAACCGCTGCTGCTTCGTCAGTGTGCTACAGTGCTGTGGAAAAGTATTTACCCCCTTCCTGATTTCTTAGTTTTTTGCATATTTGTCACACTATGTCTTCGGTGTAGGTATAGTGTGAGCATATGAGCAAGTTTCTTAATTGTCCGTGACTAAACATTGTCTCCAATAATTTATGTAATTCAAGGCAAAGCAGGAACTTGTTTGTACCTGTCATTTTGGAGGGGCGATACTTTAACATGTAATAATGATCATCCTTTGAACCTCCTTTTCTTGTCTTGGGCATCAGTGCTGCATTGCTTTGGATTAAAATAACTACTCAGCTCCACCGAGGCGCTCTACATGTCCTATTTAAGAGAGAACATGTGCCATGTGCTGAAAACCACAAACACTGGAGGTCAAAACAGTTGCTAACACATTATGAATCTATAGACCGTATATAAAAGAGGAATATAGCCATCATGGCAACATCAACTGGCATTACATTAAAGATTTAATGTAGCGCTATGAAAGTGTTTTTGCAGCCAGAAGTGGTCAAGTGGAAAGCTGCATCCATCCATAAGAGCAAAAGAGATCGTCTTATTTGTAATAAATAACAAACTAATAAAATGCTTTAATTCCACTTATCAAAACTGAATCACAGCCTTCTTAGGTAGGCTGTACCACACAGCAGGCCATGGTTCCATTAAAAATGGTCCAGCAAGCACCAACACCACGATGACTGACAGGCCCTATTCAATGCCTGGAATTAGCAGAGGTGAGGTTTAGAAGACAGCCATCAACTACAGCTGCCTATGCCCATATTGATCAAGTATCTTAAATTACAAACGCGTGACTTATATTAAAATAATAATATTAATAAATTCACACCATATGCAGTTTTCAAGATAGAGAAAATTAGTTATAGAGAATAAAACTAACTTCAATTGTCCAGGAATTGCACTTTTAGCACTATGTTGGCTTCATTTTTCTTCCCTGGACATCCCCCCTTCTACTGTATGGTGAGAGCTGAAATATAGACCAAATTAATTTATTTAGCTGAAAATATTAGATTCTGTGGTTTGAGAGAATTGTTTTAGAAGATTTTCTATTTAGCTATTAGAAGACTGTACTCTAATTAACTAATGCACTTGTAAATATAATAAAAATAAATACAGCAATATGAATTTTCACATCCTACAAGAAAAAACTTGCTATGTGAGGTGATTGATTGTTGAGCAAATTGTACAGTACTGTGCAAAAGTTTTAGGCAGGTGTGGAAAAAACGCTGTAAACAAAGAATGCTTTCAGAAATATAAATGATTGTTTATTGGCCCCAAATGTATTCTCTGCATTTTGTTGACTGATGAAAATAAATGCTTAACATTTCCATTTTTGAAAGCATTCTTTGCTTACAGCATTTTTCCTCACCTGCCTAAAACTTCTGCACAGTGCTGTATGTACACAAACAATAGGTCTACTACCGATTGTTCCCAAAGTTTTCCTATTTTTCATGTAATAATGCAGATCTTATCACGTGTGTCCACTTTTGTCTTCTGCAAATTGAGGTTTTTGAATCCGCAGCTTATGAAAACATGACGAATACGTTTGTTGTTAGCAAAAAGAATTGTCAAATAACCTTAATATTGTAAAAAAAAAAATTATAGCAGTGCCCTGCCACTATTCCCATATTCAACGAATTAATGTTGCAGAATGTAACCACCCATCTTTGGTGGGCTAGTTATTCCAGTCAAAGCGGTGAGCTGATTGCTACATTAAGCCACAGCTTTTCAACATTTCGTCTAGATGCAGGGTTTGAATTTGGCTGTCTTTCCCTCCATTAAGTCACAATTTCGATATCTCGTGGAGATGGACAAAGATGTCTGGTTGCACAGTAAACTAGGACGCCCTATGGTCCTGTCACTGTGGGTAAATCAGAGGGTGTCATAGCTGTTCTCACCCACAGCACATCTTTGCACTGACATATAGCCCTGTTTTTTTTTGTTTTTTTTGTTTTCACCCCCCAGACGCCGCTCAGATAAGATGTCTACCCTGAGGGAGAGGACTGTACACACACTCACAAACAGAAACACACACTCAGACACTCATCCCATCCAATGTCAGTCGAACCCCTCTCAGAAGGTGATAGTTTTTTTTTGTCCGTGTCCTGCTGAGTTCTCCCCTGGAGCAGAGCTGACACCGGAGCAATGCACCTCAATCATCCACAGTCATAAACAGAAAACAAGTCTGAGACATCAAATGGATAAGGGAAGAAGAAGTCGAGAGGAAGGAGGAGAGGCACAGACAGAGGAGAAAGCGACTTAAACAAAATACCCCTCAGGGGTTTGAAGACTTGGGTCATGAGGGTGATTGGAGGCTGCGGAGAGGAGGTATCACTTAAGAGTTTTCTGGAGGGCACACTGCTTTAGTCATTTCAGTCACACTGGTGGAGGTGCATTAATATTGGATTGTGCGATATCTATGGTTGACACAGACCAAGACACCAAGAGAGAAGAAGCATTTCTACACTGAGCTGTGAGCAGCCAACATATACAAACTGTGCCATGTTGAAGGCAAGTTTGCAGGTCAAGTAAAAAGACAGCAGTAAAGGTCACGGGGCATGAGTCCTCCAGTTTACTTGAGGCAACTGAAAACTTTGTGCCAGACTTGAAAAAATTCTCTGTAACACTGAATATTCATGACAGACTAAACAGCAATCAAGGTCGAAGTTTGGGAAACTCATTTTTAGTTACTTATTTAAAGTTACTAATGAGGGAGCTAAGTGTTCTTGTGTTAATAAAACAAACCCTTCCATAATTTTTTAAGGAGCCTATTCAACCCTCCAAGGAGACCGTCTGTTTGTTTGCCTGCCTGTCAGCAAGATTACAGCCGAATTTCATGCAACTTGGTGCAGAGACGGAGCGCTGGCAAAGAAAGAACCCATTACATTTTGATGCGCATCCAGATCAGTTTCTTTAAAACTGCAACATAGGTCACTGACCTTGGATGAGCTCTGTGTTCTCTTGAGCTCCCTTTATGCATAAATGTATCAATGAAACAAATGTTTTTTAAATATAGTGCACATTTTGTAAATCTGAAGGGGGATCACCACCGAACTTATTTTCAAGCAGCTGTTATTTAGTTTTACTTGCGACCCATAGATCTGTCAGTGGTAGTCTTCTTGTTGCTATAGGGATATACTTAAAAATGGAATCTCATTCATTCATTTGGTCATTCACTAAAGTTTCATACTATTAATGATTTACACAGTTGTCTTACATGCAAGAGATCTCTGGTTTGATCCATGGAGGTGATACAAGTTGTGGGGTTGTGTCAAGAAGGGTATCCAGCGCAAAAAAGATCTGCCAAATCAAATAGCTGGGGATCACCCCACATACCTACCCCGCCTACTGTACAGTTTGTGCATAACCTGTTCTGCTTCCTGAGCCACTTCAGCTCCTAAGAATAGCATAACAAATGATTTAAATGTCAGTAAGAAATTGGAGCTATGCCAGCTCTGTGTGAACCATTTTTAGCAGCAATAAACTGATCTAATTGTTTTCTGTATGATCTATTCAGTCTCTCATTGTGGAGGACTCTTCTTCACAATGTTGCCTGGGTTCATTGAGGTTTGCAAACCAATCATTCCAAGCTTTCTTAAGGTCTCGCCACAGTATGTCAGTTGTGCTGAGGTCTGGACTTTGGACTATTGTGATAGTCCAAAGTCTTTTTCTTTTTCAGTCGATGCAAATTTACTGCTGTGCTCGGGCTTATTTTTCTGTTGCATGCCCCAATTTCATCCAAACTTTAGCTGTCGGACAGTTTTCCTCAAGTTTGACTCTAGAATACTTTGGTATATAGAGCAGTTCATACAATTACTGCAACGTGCTCAGGTCCTGTGGCTACACAACAAACCAAAATCACCCCTCTACCATTGCTCCTGACAGTAGGTATAACCATTTATGGTGGTAAGCTATGGTTGGTTTTCACCAAATGTGTTGCTGTGCATTATGGCCAAACATTTCTATTTTGGACTCCTCTGTCCAAAGAACCTTGTTCTGGAAATCTTGTGGTTTGTTCAGATGCAACTTTGCAAACCAAAACTGTGCTGCCATGTTCTCTTTTTTTTTTGTTTTTTTTTTCTCGTTACAGAGGCTTTCTCCTGGCAGGCCTTCTAAAAAAGCCATAGTTGTTTAGTCTTTTTCTAATAGCACTATTAATATTTAAAATGCTAACCAAGGCCTGTAGAGTCCAAGATGCCGATTTCATTTATTTATGCATTTTTTTTGCAGTTTCTCTGAGCACTGGACAGTCTGACTTTGGGGTAATTTGGTGAGACATCCACTCCTGGAAAGATTGTGCCACCTGAAGGCTCCAGCAGCAATATGCCAAAACGTCTGCTTTTACAGAGATGGTCTCACTTGCTGATGATCAACTGCATTTGATTACTACTTACCTTCTTAATTCCTATGGAAGCAATAAGGGTCTACTTACTTTTTAACATGACTGTCCTGTTTTTCACAGGACTGTGTAATGCATAGTGACAATAAATACTCACAAACTCATATATAGCAAAAAATGCCATAATTGTGGTGAAATAAATGGGTGAAACTGTGTGCAAGCTGTTTTTTTCCTTTATTTTTCTTAACCATTTTAATTTTAGTATTTTCTGCCAATAGATGCCAATCAGAACATTTTTTTCAAGTCTAAATGTTTAAATAAACATTTTTGTACAATATTACACTACATTACATTCATTTAGCCAGTTCAACAAACCAGTTTAATATTGTGCAAAATATTACATTAAAATACTGACTCTACTATTTCTACATGCAGTGCATTAGTGCGCCTTTTGGTCAAAACTGCAAATAAAGAGAAAGATTGCTGAAGATTGCATCAGTGCTTCAGTTTCTCCAATGTTTTCAATTACTGTCTCCCTTATTCATCAACTATTTGCACAATAAAAGTGTAATGTGTTTTTCTTTGTCCTGGACATACAATAAAAGGCTGTTCAATAAAGTCCTCAGCATCTTCATCCAATAACAAATATAACTAATAATTTGTTTGTTTCCTCTCAGTGACCAACTACCCTTTGTATGCAGTCAGTTAGGCTGTTATTGAAGCATGCTTCATATTCTCGCACAAGAAGAAGTGACTGCAGATGCCTTCTGGCTAATGGAGTCATTTAATGGAGAATGGTGGATTGTGTATAGTACTTCTGAGCTTCCATGCTGAGGCTTGCTGGAGAGGACTAGACAGCGAGTAACATTACAGGGTGTAATTACTTCAAGCACCATTAGGAACGCAATAACGTCTGTGCTTTGCAGAAAAGCCCAGTCCAGCATGCTCACGAAATGTGTTTGTGCTTGTGCAGCTTGCTTTATGTGTGTCTGCACAAACAGGTCCTCCTATTCAAGTGATTAGCAAGTAATGAGTAGATTGCTCCAGCAACAGATTCCCTGTTTGCTAACAAAGTGCCAGCTGAGGTAATGACTTGTCACTACAAAGCACTCTGCAATAGCCCGCTGGCAGAGGCCAAAGTGCCACTGTGGATTCAGCAGGAAGGACTCTGTCCACTCTTTAGTTCATAACCCAACTTCACAAGTTACTTTGAAAAGAAATTTGTGATTTTTGTGAACTCGCCAAGTTAGTTAAAGGAACAACATTTGCTGGAGTTACCAAAAGACTAAAAATATTCGTACTGAAACTGACGCTGCACTATAGTTTTTGCTCCATCTGTTTAAAGTGCCCAAAACAGTCTGTATACAGAAGGAAACAAAACGCTAAACTGAGTTTTATTACTTGTGGATCAGTCGTGTCACAACCCAGGCAGCTCCATCATGTTAGCATAGTGTGTGAATCATTCCTCTAAATACACTTTTAGCAGACAAGTCACATTTGGAATTGATTTATTATATAACTACAGGTGGATGCGGGTGATGGAGGGGCTAAAACAGCAGGCAGCGATGCAGGGCGGTGAGTTTGGTATATGACATAAGGAGAGACAGGGATGTTAGTGTACATGACTAGCTTGACTTTTTTGCCTGAACTATCTTGGAGACTTCATGCCATTTTTCTTTAATGCCATAAACTCGACATTTCAACACAGGAGCTTACTTTTGGAGCCAGCCTCACATGGCGCCTAGAGGACCTACAGCTTTTGGCCCCTTTTGTATTAGCTGTATTTTTAAACTCTGGAGTTGGCTGGGCCTCCTAGAAGAAGTGATTTACCCTTTATTACCAGAAATGTAGTTATGTGTGCCGATCATTGTATAACTTTGTTGGTGCATTTCAATTAGACTTTGTTGCCGATTATTTTTCTAATATAGTAATTAACCTTTTTGAGCAATTACCATTTTCTAAAATTATTTTTCTGTTCCCAGACAATGTTTTCCATTATAAAACAGTTAGTATGCGACCTAACCACAGCTGACAGCGGCAATAGAGTCAGACTCAAGAGCAACTTTCTTGTTGGTTGGTCTTCCTTTCATTATATTTTGCCATATTGACATGTTTATGTGACAGGAAGCTGGGTACTGGTGATATTTATGGGAGTAATAACAACACGATAACAGCTATTTAATGACTTGATGACAGTTGAAATTGGTGTCATTAGTCATTAGTTTTCAATTACCTAATTTTCTCTATCTATTAAAGTAGCAGAAGCAGTTTTTTTTTCTTTTTTTGACATTTTATGTTTAATATTATCCATTTTTTTATATGGCTATAGCCTGGCAAGAGACAAAGCAAGGATTGTGATAAAACACACCTTAATAAGAAACAGAATCATTTCCATCTTTGTAAATGCAGTAATTACTGCAACATACAAGAAACTGTCACCATGTTTAAATGAAAACTCAACCCACTTCAAACGAACAACTCAAAAAAGTTTTTCCTCTCCTCAAAAGAAGGAATGCATTGCGAAGTAAATTACATATCACGCTGTTGCTTTGAGAGGATTATTACAATTTGCAGGATTAAAAAGATGCTTGGTGTGTAGCCTTGCTAATTGCTATATTAATGCCGATTCAAGGGCCTCTCACTTTGAGTGTTGGCTTTTGCTCAGAATTTACATAATGAGGACAAATGGCTTGCTGCATAGGTAATAAAAGATAAGCTGAACTTTGAGCTTTTTCTTGTTGCTGCTAAAACTGCAGATACAAAAGAGTCATGAGAAATTAGTGATCTAAAAAAGAAAAACAAAGAATGAGTCCGGCCAACACGGTAGGCCGCTCGTCACAGCTGTTTAATCAGCGGGAAGTTTTCCACTCCATTACTCATTATGTTCTTTTTTTTTTGAGATGTTACATTTGTGTTATAACCACTCATTTATGTAATCTGCTTCACCTGCATTCAGTTCCTGATGAACTGAAGTGTGAGGGTGGAGGTGGATTAATGCTGATGGGTTTTTTCCCCCCTTTCTCTGTTGGGGTATCTGTACTTTGAGTATTTTTCCTGCAGCTTTTTACATTTCCTCTCTACATTGTAATACAAATATCTATATTTTCTACTCCTTACATTTTCAAAACAGACTTTTTACTTTAGGTTTAGCACATTTTAGGGGTGTTATTTCACATCACTGCACACCTTCAAATATCAAACCGATTTGAACCTAAATGGGGGGAACACAAAGAAGTTTCTAGTGGTGCATCACAAGTGCTTAGCATACACAAATACATGAAAGAGGCAAACAAAACAGGTCTTGATGCATGCTCAATCATCCAGGTAAGTAAATCCCAAAAAGTTGATTCTGTTCATCTGGACGAAGCGTTTTCAGTGGGAGAAACATTTCATCACTCATCCAAGTGACTCAAGTCCAAGTCTCAGCTGACCGCAGGTTTCCCCAACCTTATAAACAACAGATTTGCTTAATGACTGAAACCAGCCCACTGGAGAATAATTAAATGCAATGCATTTAATTGATCATTAAATGCAAAATCTCATGACCATTGATCAACACCTACTGATCAAAGCCCATTGATCAAAGACCACTGATATGAGTACCATTCACAGAGAGTTGGGGAATGGCTGCAATCACAGCATTATAAGGTGTATGACGAAACGTTTCTCCCACTGAAAACGCTACGTCCCTGTATTTTCCAGGGAGAGAAAAGAGTGCAAGATAACTATAAGAAAGACGTACAGAAAGGAGGACAGGAGAGAAGGAAGAGAGGTAAGCTTTAAATGTAAGCACTGCTCATTTGATAAACTGGAAATCTAAAGTTTACATGTAATGTCCTCATTCATGTTTCAGTTTTCGAATCAGATATTGAATCTGTAAATGATGTGGAGTTACATATTGTTCATATTGTGATCCATCCTGTAAGACAAACTTTTTCAGACTGTTTTCAGTATTATGGTGAAGTTATGCTCTCTGTAATGCATTCTGTTGGTTAGCAGACATCAAATTAAATTTAAGCTGATTGGATTTATTCAATAAATTCCAGCTTTATCCGGTCTGGACGTGGAAAATCAGCCATGATACTTTATGTATTATCTGCTTTTATCTTGTTGAATTAAGTTCCCCCACCTCCCAAATCCCAGTTTAACCCCCAACTAAATTCACTTTTTTAGTTTAGTTGTGGAGGCAAAGTCACTCATTTATAATGCGACAACATGTGTTTTGTGTTCTATGAATTCATTAAAATTAAAACTTAGTTGAAATAAAGTTTGTATACTTCTGTAATAATATTACTTTATAATTATTACTTTTAAAAAAAATTATTGTTACGTCCCCTGGCTAGTCTAGGGGGTTTGAAGGACTAACATAAAGGTAGATAGTGAAGGAGGAGCCAAGATGGTCATTTTAAAAGGTTTATTTCATGCTAGCGTTAAAATTCTAGTTCAGACTGAGGGTTAACTTCAGGGAGAGCCAAGGCCAACATAACAAACAAAACATCCCTGATATGAAAAAAGAAAAAACCTTACCTACCTCCAAAGAAAATAAAGTATACAACCTATAACCATAACCTACCTAACAACACATAAACAGGAGAAAACAGGGTGTCAAAACAAAAGGCAGCGCTACCCTACAGACCGTCTGAACATGAAAACACAAAAGGCACATGCAAGTCAAGAGGCATGCAAGCCTACACAGATATGGCAATCAAAATGGCCGGAGGGCCCAGAAACACAGCTCCACAGGCCTTAACTAGTGCTCTGCTGATTGACAATTAGCTGGATTCTGTAAGCAGCATAAGGAGTTAGTTGAAAGAAGAAAACCAACATCCTCCTGGGGGATGTAACAATATTTATATATACATTTGGTTTTTTTCCTTTAGATTTTGCTTCCTTACAAGACTTTCTTAAAGTAGTCTTCAGCAATATATATTTTATAATAATGTGATTTGAGGTTCGGTAAGCTTAGGGGGAAAAAATATCTGGTAAATATCCTCTAAAGAGCTCATTTTTACTTTCACACTTTCACTCGTGTAAAGAAGTTAAATCAGGACTTCAACTTTTGCCAGAGTACTTTTTAACGCAAATTTCTGTGCTTTACTTAAACAAATAAGTATTGAATATAAAATGTTACTTTCCTTCCTTTTTTATAGAGTAAAAAGGTCAAATTGGATCGGAATTGTCAAATTGTGGTCCTTTATCACATAAACAGATTTGTTTTAAGTAATTAAATAAAATGTGGTTTTCAGCTTTAAGGTATACCCTCTAATATGGGTGACTGCCTCAGTGAGATGAAATGTGGAAGGAAAGGCCTGCTCGCATGTCAGTGTGCATGTTTGTGTGTGTGGGTCAGAGACACAGAGTGAGAGATAAGAGGCCGGTAGTGGCTCCTGACTGAGAAGATGGACTGTTATGGCCTCATTGATCTAGATCTCTCACAGGGAGCTCATTCCAATCAATACAGAGAGAAGTGGGGAACGGTGGTGCTGCTGTTTTGGACCACCACCCCTGCAGTATCTGCTCCGTCTGTCCTTCTAACTCTTTTTCACACTTACACCGCTTCCACACCACCCACCTAATTCTCCTCAGGCCATCACACAAGCAAATATTTCCGCTTTTGTTCGTCTCTTGTTAGACAACCTGCTGTGAGAAGATTTTTTCTTAATGAAGATTTTGATGCTGTATTTATTACTGTGATAGAACCTTTAGTGGAGGTCGCACTGCCTGCCACTGCATCACCTTTTCTGCTTCCCTTGATCACATAACAGTTTGCATTGGCACACTGGATGTTCCTGTTGTGTGCATAAGAAACAAGGACCAAAAATTTTTTTTATATATATTTTTTTAAAATGCAAAAATCTGTCATACTTAGTTCCTGACTGGACAAAGAGGTTGAAAAGGAAATAGTCTTGATGTAGGCCCAAAACATCCCTTTTAGGTCTCCTGAGGTAAGAAATGAAAGATAAGACGTAAGCATGTGCTTTTCTGTTCCGTTTTGTGCGACTAAGAATAAGTGTGAATCTTTATGTGGAGGGAGAAAAGAGGAGACTTGTAGATGCAAGGGTGGGCGTGAACGTGTGTGTGAAGGTGAGAGAGGGACAGAGTGTGAATGAGAGCGCTGGGAGGTGTTTTTGGGGGCCACTTTGGGTAAGGACACTGCTGAAAATTGAGGACAACCGACTGCCTTTTATGTGCGTCTGCATTTGTTGCGTGGCAGAGAGGGAGTTTATGCTGCTGTTTTGTCTCACCTCGTGTCTCAGGTGGGATGCGGGATTGAGAGAGCGGATCACAGTGGGCTGCGGACAAGCAGATAGAGAATAAATCAATAAGGAAGTAGCAAAGCAAGAAAATGAAGGGAGAAAGACGGGAGGAGGGAAAACAATTTGGTTGCCACTGCGGAAAAGACAGGCTGGAAAATCCGTCTCATCTCAGTGCCACGCTAGCTCTTGTATTAGAGTAATGTACAATCATTCTGAAGCCAGTCTGTCAGATAGTCACATTCCACAATACCTGCTTAGAAGAGCAGCTTGGCAAAGTAGCATTTTGGCAGAGGTGGCAGCAGGAGATAACTTTTAAAATTTCATGGATGAAAGGAACACAAGTAACACTGGTGACCTTTTAGTTTTCCCTTGTGGAAGGTGTACCGCCAAGACTACACTGCAGTACACCACACTGCAGTCTTTTACACTTTGGCTTTATGCTCTCTAGTGACAAATCAGCAAGGTTTTGGATGTAATCCTGCACACAAACCCTGGAAATTTACATGGACTTGAATAACAGTGCGAAAACTTCAGGGACCATACTTGTAACTTTTTTCATATAATAAAAAAAGTTAATAAGCTAATGTTTTGTGAATACTTAAAGACAAATGCATTTTCTCTAAGTTAGACAGTTTGTCTTTAAGTTATTTTGAGTGCAGTTTCAGAAGAAATACTGTCAGAAATTGCACCCTACTGACGCTAAGGAAAGAAAAAAAAAAAAACAGTTCCCTGAGGTATCCTTCATTTCTTTAGATTTTGCTTCCTTACAAGACTTTCTTAAAGTAGTCTTCAGCAATATTTCTCCAGGATTCCTGAAAGTCTTATGAAGTTGTTCTTTGGACACTGGCTACTTTTTCACACATTTTCAGCCCAGAGCTATTAGCCAAAAACCTGGCATATTTCAGTGTCAGGCGCAGTGAGGTCTTAAAAACATTTTTTAAGGAAACTGGGCAAGTAGAGGAAAAAATAACAAGTGTCAGGCCCTCAAAAATAATATTTACAGCAGATGAACAGTATCTGCAAGTCATGTCCATAAGAAGAAGGGAAAAATGCAGTAATGGACACGAGAGATGCATCTGGACCTTCACTTGATTGATCTGCTGTTCACTGAAGCCTCATCAGAAATGGTCTCGGTTGAAGGGTGGCGGTTAAGAAGAAATTTTTTAAGGAAGGGAAACGGAGAAAGGTCTGTGGTATGGCAAATTACAGAGGAACTGGACTGAAAATCAGTGGCAACAGTTCTTATGGAGTGATGAGTTCAAATTTTTTAAATTTTGTTCAAATTGATATCAGTATGTACACTGGCCTCTACTGAAGCAGTGTAGGATTATCTTGACAGAGAATCAAAAGGCAGGGCACAACCAAACAAGAGCTTTGAATGTCCTTGAAGAAGCCCGGTGAACCATTCCTGAAGACTACTTAAAGAAATGACAAGATAGCTAGCCTAAGAGAGCCATCTTGCTCCATTTTGGTACTCGCCAAATTAGAAGGGGTTAATTGATTATCAGAGCTTTAATTTAAAGGGGCGTTACCCCATTAATATGTGTTTACTCACCATGATGTGTACTTTTAAGTCCAATTAACTTTAAAACTTTAGCCAAAAGTTGTTGTTTTTTTGTTTTTTTTGTGCCATGGGGTGAGCTTTAGGTCGATAAGAAGAAAACCCTGATAATGTCAGTGGTTTGGAGTCGGTATTATAAAATCAATGATGGAATTTGAAAGCTTTGTTTACTCGTCATGGAGGGTTTCACCAAAGACAACAATTTGTATCATGGGAAGTGGTGCCTTTAAAGCTTGACAGATATAGGGAACTAAAGGTCACATCTCCTATCTCAGCCAATGCCACACCAATATAGCTTCTTTATCCAAATGTTGTGAGTACTTTGAAAGCACAGTAATAACTGTATATACCCCCAGATTCCATATAATATCTACTTTACATCTGTACTGTCTTTTCTATGTATTGTTCTTTACTCATTATAGTAAAAAAGACAACCTGTGTCGGTGCTCCTGGGATGAAGTTTTAGTATTTAGCTCTTTGTCTGGTGTTGTCGTTTACTATTTACTTTGTGCTGTTTCACTGCTAACTGGCACAAACACCTTCTACCTTTGGTGTAGCAGATTCAGCTGGTGCATGGCCTGAATAGTTTTAAAAAGCAGCAAACTAGGGTCCAAGAAGGATAAATCCTTTACATGTGGAGGAAATTTTAAAAAAATCAGCAGGTGTTTGACTCTGAAGTAATTTGTAGTTAGGAAATACTACTGTAGAGGTACTTTTGAACTGTCAATAAGTAATTGGTGTTGCTGTTGAATTTTGGGTGGGTATAATGTGTCCCACACAGCCACTTAATAATACATTTTTGCTATTGCTACAACCTGTGCTACCTGGGACATGTTGATTTGTGGACTTGCATTCATATCCAGGGTGAGAAATTTTAACTGACACCAAATTTAGATTTCCATACTTGGCTATACCAGTGTCAAAAAAGAAACAAGATCCAGTCTGTGTGCAGAATGAGCACAGCTTGAAATACCACTCCATCTCAGCAGAGACCTTTGATGTCTGATGTTCTTTAATGAAACATCTCACTCACATCACAGCACCCTATTAAATCTCACTCATACAGGGAGACAGGTAACGAGTGAGAGTAAGAAAGCCAGATCAGGAGACCGCTGACCTTTGTGTGCATGCGTGGGAGAGAGTGTGTCTTTAAGAAGGAGAAAAAGAAGGGAATAAAACACCACTGGCATCAGACAGACCATGGAGTTCAAGCCACTCCCCCAGAAAGAATTATCTGATTTCAAAACCACTTTATTGAAGGTCTTCGTTATATAAAACATATCTAGTTACATCACAGCTTGTTTTGTGTACAATGTGTACTCAAGTATGAAGAGTCAAAATTAAATTAACTTTACATTTTGATTTAGTTTACATCTTTATCATTCACTAGTGGGTTCCACTAAAAAACCAGTTTCAGTGCCCACAGACAGTAATGCACAGTGCAATAGTCTGATAAACAGCCATCGTCTAACTGGACTCATGAAAAGGAGAAAAGGAGGCAGCTAAGCAAGGCAACAGAAAGAAGCCCTAATGTGATAACATACAGTAGCACATATCCTACTAAGTGCACAGTGGTGGTTTTATCCCAATAAAATTCCCAGACAAAGTTGCAAAAACCTAAACTACATTTAACAGTTTAACCAACAAGAAACCAGTAATGTGTGATGTGACTTTGGTGACGAAACACTGTAGAACGTTTTGCACCATCTCTTTGTTTTTAGTTGTGAGCACTTGAGCAGCCAGCTGCGTAGAGCCACCAAAGAGCGCTCGTTTTGCTAAAAAGTTGATTTTAGCACATTAACTACTTTCTAACTGTTGGAAAGTAGCATCACTTGTGGTTTTACAAAGTTTTGCTTTAATGACACTCTGACAAACTCATATTTGTGAATATCTTTTTTAGCTGTAAAAGAATTTCATTTGCAAACAACTGACGAGCCATACATATGGTTAAGCTTGCCATTATTTGTTTTGGTCTGTTTCAAAGTCTTGCTCTTGACTCTCTCTTTGCATAAAGAGTGTTTAAGTATCTAGGTGAAAACAGTAGCCAAGATGGCAAGCTAATTCATTTAGCATCAGATTGATAATCTGAAAACATAGAGAGCATTAGACCTTTGACTCTGGATATGACAGTTATTCATATGCAATTGTAGGGTCACAAAAATTGGAGCAAACAAGAGCGAAACAGGAAAAACATTTGGGGGGGGGTTAAACGTTTAAACCGTTTTGGTTAGAATTTCTGTTAGCAAGCTAAGCTAACTAGTGTCTCTCCATAAGAAAAAGCTAACTTGCATAGCTTGTTACCTTTTTAGATTCCCATCACAAAATTAGAAGGGATTTCATTTTGTTTTGTATCATCTGTCTCAAATTATATTATGAACATTACATACAGAAAATTAATGCTCGTTAATGAAAAATAACGGTAAAAGCAAGCTTTTTAAAAGCTAAAATGTTTATGTGTTTTAAGATGTCTGACAGGAAAAAGGTACCGATTATTGCATTACTTACATCTGTGCCTTTGGTCATCTACAAAAATTTCTCACAAGACATCTTGCACATATTTCTCAAGAGTGGTCTACCATATTGTACATGAAACAACCATCGATCTCTAGGTAAAATGATTAGTGGGTAGTTGCTGGAGGTTGTAATTGGTTACAAAGAGGGCAACCAATAGCTTTCAGCTATGATTTTCTTTGGTTGCAAGCCTGTACTTTTCATGGAAGATGCCAGCTTTTCTACAAACACTAAGTCACTACTAGCCAAGCAGTAAAACTTGCAAAAGTGCAAAACAAACCAGAAACAAAACATTTGCCTTCATAGTAAAAATTGTGCCTCAATGCTGCAGCAAACACATTTAAAAAGGTGCAGATTTGCTTTTCAAGGTCAACAGCCTCATTTTCAGTTCGTATCACACTTTTCATGGGCTCACTATTGCTTGGAGAGTAGTTGGCAAATGTTTGCAGTTAAACTGGCATGTTCCATGCAAATTACCGGTGACCAAGGCAATCTTCCAACTATCAAAGCACTGCTAAGGAGGTTTTGTCCAGTTGGTCAGGGATTACATATTTTTTCTTAGCGACAGGTGGTTGCCAGGGAGTCACTGACTGATCTCTAGGTCTGTGTGACTAGGGCCTTATTCACTTGACCCCATGTTGTAACCATAATTGTCACACATCCAAAATGGGGTACAAACAAACATCACACTGTTAGTGATCATGTGTCTGCAAGAACCTCAATAACAATTTCAATCTGAAGCATCTCAACTATGGTGAGACACCATCTGTAAAATGGCAGCTATGAGCCCCTAAGTAATAAAATCCAAATTATCATCATCACTGGCACCTTCACACACACACTCATGCACTAAAATCCCCAAGGACCTGCAGAAAACCCACTTTTGCTTTAATCACATGTACATGGACTTATCCTCGTGTATTATTACCATACACACACACTTATAGTCACTGTAAAAATAAAAGCTTTTTATTTCCTGGGAGCCTTTCTCCTGTGATATCAAGACCAGCTTGACCTCAAACAACAACAAAAAAAGAAGAAAAAAAAGGAGAAAAGGCTGAGACCAATTTCAAAGCAAAGCAATACATTATCTCTAATGATGTTAACAATGCATAATTTTAGCTAATCCCAGGTGAAGATTAAACTGTTGGTAGTTTAGCCAGAGACGAGCAGAACTCAGAGCCACAGGTGCAGCGCAGCGGTGCTGAGACACACCAAATCACTTAGCAACCACTTTGCCTTATCACCCAGCAGCCACCGGGGTCCTGTTAGTGTATTAGCAGGGTACTCAGTTCTTTTCATTAGTGCCCCTGGCTCATATCTGCTTCCACCTGGGTCACAGATGAAATGATTTTTTTTCTTTTTCCCCAAAAAGGAGAGATTTGTTTTTTCCTTTTAGCCTTGCTACGTTAAGTCTTTTCAGTTTATCAATGTACTTCATAGGGATTATTCTTCATCCTTCTTACAGAGCTGCATCTCCTTGGCTCTCTGTCCATGCCGTGTAGGGAGAAATCTCATTTATATTCTCCTTCATGGCAGGGTAAAGACCTTCTGCAATAGTTAAGTCCAGTTTCATCTGGTTGTGCGCATGTCTGTGTGTGTGTGGACTCCCAGGCTGCTTCAGATCCTCTGAGCTTAGACATCTTAATTTTCCAAGAAGTACAAATACAAAACCTGACATTTTGGGTTTCAATGTGGCAGCAATAACACATCATATCTCTGCTTACTTCAAGCTCCATGAGGCAATTTTGCACCTAAAAAGCCCCAAATGTCAATGGGAAGATAGCTGATTTTTTGCGATGCTCAGTGACTTGAAAACATGTGATGAAACTTTTCCTTGGATTTAAATGTTCCACCCTCTTAATGGGATGCTGGAGTGCTTTTTAGCTTTACATTTTTCAAATAACACCTTTAAATTTCATTCCCTTTTTTTGCATGGATAGGAGGCAAGGAGACATCAGCATTTGGGATTTAAACTGATATGACGAATGTGTTTTTCCAGGAAAACTTTGCCAAGTTCAGCTGAGTTGTTTTCTAGCAGCTAAATGTTCTGTTCAGCTCTCAACCCACTGACTAGTCTGTGGTTGGCTCCAAGGCACAGAGGGTACATGGGTCGTCCGACACACACTGCTGCTGCTGTTCCTCAATACCACGGGCAAACAGCCTGATCAACTGGCACTGGACACTGCAGAGATAAAGACACACACAAAATGCACCATTTAGCCTGAATAACAAACCATCAACTTAATGACTATGTTCTTTTCTGTGAGACTTTACTGCCCATGTGGCCGCAAAAGCAATGGAATGGCACCCCTGTGTTAGGACTCGACACGCAAACTTGAAAGTGACAGTGTGAGAGACAGAGACCTTTAAAGAGCCGTCTATAACAGATGAAGTATATGAACAGAAAAAAAGCTGTAAAATGGCTTGTGTGTTATATAGTCTTGATTACTACCTGTGCCTTTTTCTCCTAAATGATACCTATATTTATATTGGAAAACCTGTTGTTTTCTTGCAGGCGTTAACAGCAGTTAATATAATGGTTTATTTTCTAGATTCCATTTATACATGAAATGAAAACACTACAAGTTCAATTCAACTCTATAATAAAGAAATTACACAAAAGGTACCTTAGCTTGTTTGTAAATATTTGGCATTATCACAGTTATGCCTTAAGTTGAACTTTTTCCTAAAAGGTGTACTTCCTACATCTCACTCTTTTTTTTTCCTTCCAGCTTTCTTTCCATCGTACCTGGGCTATTACCATTTATTATCCAAGCAGCACTCTGGCTGGCTCACTCCAAGAACGATTAGCGGCGAGGAAGAGGCAATAAAACGACGGACTTCTGCTTTAATTAAAGGGGAGTAGCCTTTTAACATGGGGAGGGCCGTTAAATTAGCAACATTACACCGCCATGCATCATTGGCAAAGTACAATGGAGCATGAAATAAATGATGCGCCAAGCGGTGCCACGCCGGCTGTATAGAGATCTGATAGTGGGGAAAGCTGAAGTGTGGACAGGGCCAGAATAATGAGGGGGGCTAATTCCATCGAGTTGCCAAGATTGTACAGCGGGGAACAGTGAAAGACTCTCCTGACCAGAAACTATTGGACACTAGTGGTGCTAATGGCACTGCTGCTCTCACTTCTGTCTAGCCACACAGGAGGACATCTTTATCACCAGCTCTTCTTTTATATTGACAATTTAGCTGCACACAGAGTACAGTGGCTTGCAAAAGTATTCGGCCCCCTTGAACTTTTCCACATTTTGTCACATTACAGCCACAAACATGAATCAATTTTATTGGAATTCCACGTGAAAGACCAATACAAAGTGGTGTACACGTGAGAAGTGGAACGAAAATCATACATGATTCCAAACATTGTTTACAAATAAATAACTGCAAAGTGGGGTGTGCGTAATTATTCAGCCCCCTTTGGTCTGAGTGCAGTCAGTTGCCCATAGACATTGCCTGATGAGTGCTAATGACTAAATAGAGTGCACCTGTGTGTAATCTAATGTCAGTACAAATACAGCTGCTCTGTGACGGCCTCAGAGGTTGTCTAAGAGAATATTGGGAGCAACAACACCATGAAGTCCAAAGAACACACCAGACAGGTCAGGGATAAAGTTATTGAGAAATTTAAAGCAGGCTTAGGCTAC